>VZRV01004064.1:8177-29043 GCA_013398115.1 Falcunculus frontatus | reverse complement strand
AGAGGAGAGGAGAGGAGAGGAGAGGAGAGGGAAAAGGGTGGGAAAAGGACAAAAGAGACAAGTAGCTAGCAGGATGTGCACAGTACCTTTGTCTGTACCTCAGCTCTGAGAAGGGATCATTAACCAGACTTTCTTCCCAAACCTTTTGCTGTTACCAATCCTATTAATAACCAGCACTCTCCTATTAAGCAATCTCCCCAGTTACTAATCCATTAGCAATTACATTGCAGAAAAATTCATTGTAATGTCTGTTCAGAATGTCTATTCTTGACAGGCCATTTTTCGGGGGAGTATTGTTTAAATATGATTTAAAAGCTTGGCTTCCTGAACTTCACGAAGAATTAATGACTTGAGTTGCTCCATCTGACTCTGGCAAAAGCTGCTCCCAAATTAACTGTACCCCCTGTTCTTTGCCTTGAGAACTTCTTAGGGCATGTTCAAGCTTCCTTCCTCTCCTTTTCTGTGAGGAGAAGCAGGATTATATAAGAAAAAGGCAATAATTATGATATTAGCATAATGGGAACAATTAGTGCAGCAAAATCCACGAGTTAATTGAAGTGCACTCATGTCTTTTGAAGAAGGGCTTTGTCATATCTTGATTTACCTTCTGGTTGTTACAATGCTCTGCTTTCTCTGAGTGGAGGTGAAAGCCAAGTGAAAGCATTCAGTCATGCAGGAACTAGAGGGGGAAATAGGGAAAAATATGGAAAAAAGCTGCCTTGTAGCTCTGACACCTGACAGAGCTCAGTTCTAGTGCTCATTGGTGATTTTCCCTTGAATTCTCTCAGGAAGAAGGATGAAGTGTCCAAAATAAGACATCACAAAATGTGAATTTTGTTCTGGGAAGAACCCCTTAGAAAAGCAAAAATTTACCTGTTGAAACTTGGCAGGGTGGAATTTCCAGGGTCAAATAAAAACCCAAAACACAACAGCCCAGCTGAGAGAAAAACAGATCGGGCTCCCCACTCTCCGTTTGCTCTTTGTATCTTCAAACCAGGCAATTTATGTCTTGCTAATGCTGTTTTCCACCCAGGAAGGGTTGTAAATATTTCCTCCCAACCCAGGGTGTTGTTCAGTGCAACCTGAGGTTGGCACAGGAGTCTGGAAGCGGGAAACTTTATTAAAGCTTGGCTTTAGTTTCCTTTGAGCAAATAACTGCATCGGATTTGAAACCTTCCCTTGGGTGTAAAAAACCTTAGAGAGCATTTCTTTTTTTTTTTTCCTATTTCTTTTTTGTTTTCAATCTGCTTTTGCCCTTTCCCAGGTCTTTCCCCGAAAAGAAGATCCATTTATTGTAACTGATTGTAACATTCTCTTTTTCGGTTTCTTGGCTCTTTGCTCTGTGTTTCTCACTTGGTGCCATGAATGCCTAATTCCAAAGGGGATTTCAGGAGCCCCGTCTATCCTGCTAAGAACTGGAGGCACCTCCGTGTCTGCTTATCCTTAGAAATTGTCTCGGCTTCCCTCAGGCACCTGAGGGAGAGCAGGAATCCCTCCCTTCGTTTTCCTACCGTTTATATCCCAGGATATAGCAGAGCCATGGCAAAGAGCTGATTTGTGACGCACACTTTGAAATTCCCTGTGAAAGTCAGGGGCTGAAGGGAAAACAGAGCCTGAAAGTTAAACTAAGTCTGTGTCCGTGTTTTGGAATTTCTGCAGTTAAAGGACGTTGAAAGTTGCTGAGTCCCAACACATTCAGTCCTTCCTGACTCACCCTCTATGGCACAGGAGGAGAGATTTCCTTACAGACTGGGCTAAGAGGGCAGCTTTAAGGGGAGTCCAATTCCCATTTTTACACCTGGAGTAAGAACTCACACCCTCTGTGCAAGGTGGGACCATTTCTGGAGAACTTGGGTGGTTACCAACTGTATTTAACTATTTTGGAAAACAAGAATTTCCGTCAGTGAGTCAGAGCCTCACTGAGCACCGCGGTGTTTGAAAACCTAAGGAAAGCTGAAGTATGTCTTTTTCTTCACATTTTTTCCCCACCCTACAGGGAAATTGTTCCTTCCTGGTTCTGGTTTCACTGCTGGGTCATTCTGGGGGGCTTGGGGATATTGCTCATCAAAAGCAGAATGTGGCTGTGAGGTTTAGACTGGAAGTTAGGAAAACGTTTTCCATGGAAAGAGTTGTCAAGCACTGCAACAGGTTGTGCAGGGCAGTGGTGGAGTCCCCATCCCTGGAAGTGCTCAGAAAATGTGTGGATGTGGCACTTGAGGACATGATTTAGTGGTGACCATGGTGCTGGACTCGATGGCCTTTGGTTCCACCCTGAAAGATTCTATGATTCCATAGAAAGATCAATAATGTTTAAGAAAACACTGAGATTTGATGATAATTGGTGTGTGCTGGGCAATCACAACTTTCCTACTGAATGCCAAAAGAATCTGTGGGAGAACACAAGAATTTTCTCTGTTGATTTTCATTAACCAAGCAAACTGTGGGGGTTTTTAATTTTTCCAAGAGTTAAAAAGAATGAATCGCTCTGCACGCAAACCACGTTGTCTCATTCCAGAGGTGAGGGGCACCGGGCTGTCCTTTGTCTCACTGGCTGAGGCACTTTGGAGCTTTTCTCCTGAAGAGACATAATTATTTCCAAAGGATTTAATTTCCAGCATTATGAGTCACAGGTAAGTGGAATTCACACCCATCTCAACCCTAATAACGAGCAAAGACAACTGCACCAAGGGATTCCCAGCAGCTACAAGTTTGCTGCTCTTGCTGGGTGACCTTTTTCACTGGGCACACGAGCTTTATTTTGCAGCCGTGGTTTGTGAAAAGTAAGTGATTAACAAATATTTATGGCACGAATGCCCCCGATCCAACCCAAATCCACCCCTGATCACCCAATATTTACTGAATGTGGTTTCCCAGTAGGAGGCTCCCTCATAAAAATCCTCTGCAAAAGGGATGGGAGAGGAGATTGTCCTGTGGAAACGAGCTGAGCCTCTCTCTCCATGTGCAGCAAAGCAGAGAGAGGACAAAGGCAAGCTTGGATGTTTGTCACACTTTTGCCTAACTTGGCGTGTAGGGCAACTTGATGAGTTTAATTAGCAAATTATAGTTAGTCCATTATCCAGCTTATAAAGGTAGAATTGTTTTCCACTTTATGCAGCACACAAACAGCATGAAGAAACTCAGTCATGTGGCAATAACAAACTTCTATTTGCTCTCCCTGCTGAAAATTGGCTTTCATAGTTTTATTTTAATATTTGAAAGTGACTCTTGCTGCTCTCCCTCCCTCCACTGCAGCAGCCTGGGAATGGCATATGGTTTTCTAAAGGGTTGGAAGAAGAAATGCCATTTGTGTGTGTGATTCCAGGCACAGTTTCTTTGCCTGAAACCCCTGGGGATGTGTAAAACTGCAAAAAAAAGGAAACTGCTACAACTTCCTCTGATTAATGGATGGCTGAAGGAAAGTGTTTTGCAGAAAATTTACAAATTGAGAAGTGTTTGTTTCAGAATATCATCAACAAATCAAAAGTGCGGCACAGCAGCATCAGGAGTTGATGTGTTCCAGTGGTCGGGCCCTTCTGGACAGAAAATGAAATAAAAAGCCATTTCTGCAATCACAAATGGGCATAATAATGAGTTTGTTCTATTTTCAGGATGTTTGGTTCCTGAGTTTTGAAAGGTACAGTGTCATGTAGAAATCGGAGCTGTGATTTGACACCTGCTGACTCCAAATATTTAATTAAAACTCAGGGCACGAAAGTAATAATTTACCAGCATTATAAAAGGCTTTGGCTCGCAGTGAGAGGCATTTGGGGATCAAAGATCATAACCTTGCTGAATAAAAAGGGGCTCGGTTTAATGATCGCTGATCCAACATCATTTAAATGTGCAGCTGAAAAAAAAAACCCCGTAATGGAATGTAACGGAACATAAATTCTCCAAGGAGAAAATAAAGCCTCTGCGTGTGTCCATATTTTATATCCCAAAGGTTTGACAAGGACATGGATGGAGTTCCCTGGTGCTGGGGGCAGGGGGACATTGATAAAGGGCCCAGGATCAATTGGGATTTGGCTCATGCCAACAAATGGTTGGAGCCCGGTGGCCCCATGTGGATGTGCTGCTCCATCTGGGACTCTCTGGGAGCTCCAGGGAGGGGATTTGTGCTCCTCAGCCTCCCCTTGCACCTCCTCCAGTGATTCCCTGCCAAAGCAGAGGCTGAGGAGGGGTTTTTTTATTCTATTTTGGTGTTAGAGATGTACAGGCTGGCAATATTTTCTTGTTCAGCTCTCCTGGCTCTCAGCTTAATGAAGCAGTTGTTTGGAAGGGTTGGAATCAGGGAGGGATGGCAAGACAAGGAGTCTTGGCACTGTTTTGGCAATAATTTCATAGCGACTTTGCAGAGTTGTTTATCACCAGTGGAAACACCCCAAAGTTTCTACCTCTGCTGTCAGAAATAAACTCAATTAGGCCTTTCTTTCATATATCTACACTCAAAACTTGTCTTGTGGTTTTGGTGTGGTAGAGATGGTCCCAGCACGTCACACCAGGGAAATAATTCCTGGTGCATTAAGTAGAGCATCCCCAAAACTGGATCTTCTTCCAGAAAAAATAATCACCTCCTGGAAACCTCTGTTATCCAAGAAACTGAAATGGGAGAAGGAAGAAGAGGAGGAAGCAGCATTTTTAGGGACTTTGTGAGGAATAAATTCAGTCCTGCTCTGTCATGACCAAATCTCTGCCTTCTAAGACTTAATCCTGAGCCAAATTCCAAGTTTCAAGAGACCAGAATTCTGCTTGATGAATTAACACTGAGTGTTAACATGAGGTGAACCTGCCCCAAGGAGTTCATGGTACAGGACATTTTTATTTTCTATTATTAATTCCAGACTTGCTGCTGTTCCCAGTTTTGGCTGCAGGATCACGACTCAGGCAACACATTGCTCGTTGTCACTCCTGCAATTAGTGGTGACAACAAATAATTATGAGCAATTGGTAATCAGAGATCTATGTGATAAATCACGCTGAGCCATTCTGAATCAGAGAAAACGCTTAAATAGGGAATATTTATATGGACAATTTATTAATAGATGGCAGAATTAGACATTTTAGGCTGGAATTTGTGAGGCTAAGTTGGTGTTGAGTTCCCACTAAATATGAGATCAACACTTTTTCCCTCACCACCCTTTTACTTTCAGATCCCATTGCCCAAGTTTGGGCTGTGTAAACTCGGTCTGTCTCTGCTTTTAGTGCCGATCCCATAAACCCTTGGCTACAAGAAATTACACTTCCAGATGCTGAAATTCTCAGAACCCATCGATCAGGCATTTCAGCAGACACAGGGAGACTTTGGTGCACTCACACCAGAATCTGCCACGTGAACCATGAGCTGAATATCTCCAGCGAAAGTCCACACATGCAAAACCAGAGCGTTATTTTTAATATCGCACATCTGTTGTGTTTAGGAGCTGCTGGACTGCTCTAATGCCAATTAAGGATGTGTTTTTCCTGTAGTTCCTGTAGTCCTTTGATCTGCTGCCATGGGCAGGAGTTTTGTATTGATTCCTCCTCCTCAGGATGAGGGAGTTGCAGGCTGAACTGTAAACAGCTCTGAGAGTGTTGTGACAATTTCCTTCACTCTAAATCACCTCACGCTCCTTCCTGCTCATTGGGGCAGCACAAAGAGCTTTTCCTTGCTGGAATTTTTCCTCTCCCTCTAAAATGGTGCAGGATCAGGCCTGGGAGGAAGGAGCTCTTAAAGTTAAGCACGTGCTTAATTGCTTTGCTGGATCAGTGCCCTGCTCCATCGATGTTCTCAGTGCCATTTGCAGGAGCTGTAATTGCCTGCTCACGTCTGCAGTGGCTTCTCAGCACTAAATCTCCGTGTCCTGTCCTCCTCCTCCTCCTCCAGAGCTGTTCCCCGAGGCTCTGAAGGTCACTGGAGAGCAACAGGCCTGGTTGGATGAGCAATCCATGCCTTGGAAGATTTGCTGTGGCTGCCAGGGGCAAAGCTGAAAAGTTTGTGGATCAGTGGTGTCATCATTTTTGGGATGAATTGTCACGACCTTGGGCAGGCAGAGAGCACAGGAATGAAGTTGAGTCTCTTTAGCTTGACTTCTTAGAATCCTAGAATTTTTTAGGCTGGAAAAAACCCCTTGAGATCATTGAGTCCAACCATCAAACCACCAAATCCACCCCTAAACCCGTTCCTCAATGCCGCATCCACACATTTCGATGAGTTGTGATTTTTTCAGCTCCTTATGTTTTACCTTGAGCTCATTTCATTCTGGGTATCAATAAGCAGAACATTTCGTCTCATTTCAGCCCAGTTATCAAATTCAGAACATTTCAGCTCATTTCCAATCTGGTTGTCAATAAGCAGAACATTTCAGCTCATTTTGGTCTGGTTATCATCAAGCAGAACCTTCAGCCTCTTGCCTGGGGCTGGAGCAGGTGCTGATTCACTCCCTGATGAATTTGGCATTGTGATCAAAGAGTAGGAGCTGTGAGGACACACCAGGGGTGGTCAGGGACCAGCAAAGCAGGGCATGGAGCATCTCTGAGTTACTCACACCTCCAGCACAGGGTTCACCTGGAGCAGCAGGGAAACAACTCCTGAGCTCTTGATGCTTCCTGGAATGGAAAGAAAATGCAGCAGAAACTGGAAGAAGCAGTTTTTGGTTTGAGTTTGAGCTGAAGGAGCCCGTGCAAGTAACCCATAACACCCACCTGCTGCTGCTGTGGCAGCCAAGCTTCTGCTTGCTGTGCCTGAGTCCAGGTTTCCCCATTCAAAGGAACCTATTCCCAACTTTCCTTGCAATTTTTTGGAATTAACAGCCAAGCTGGTGCAGGGTGTGCAGATGTGCTCTGGGTAATCCCTTCCCATCCTGTCATTTTTGTCACTTTTTTTGTTTGTTTTCCATGGAAAGGAGGAAGCTCTTCATGTTAAAAAGGGGAGTTAATGCTTGTGGGAGGCAGCTTCCTTAGGAATTAATATTTATCACAGGCTTTATATGTAAAGCTCAAAAGTTGGGGAATCTTTTATTTACGAAGCGTTCCTGATGCCACTTAGTGTAGGAAAAAGGAGGAGGGAAGGTGCTTGTGGGATCATGGAATGGGTTGGGTTAGAAGAACCTAAAAGATGATTCAGTTTCAACCCTTGCCATAGGCAAGGACATCTTCCGCTGTCCCAAGCTGCTCCAACCTGGCCTTGGACTCTTCCAGGGATCCAGGGGCAGCCACAGCTGCTCTGGGAATTCCATCGCAGCTCCTCACCACTCTCACCCTCAGAATTCCTCCCCAATATCCCATCTAACCCTGCCCTCTGGCAGTGAGAAGGCATTACCCCTTGTCCTGTCCCTCCATCCCTTGTAAAAATTCTCTGTTTTAGACTGGTTTTGACTTTCTTTTGATGTTTGAGCCCAGACTGGGACACATGGAAATCAATCCCATGGTTCTGGCCCTGAATCCACAGCATTTACTGGATGTTTGGCTGAGTGGCTGGGCTCCCAAAGCAGGCAGGTGCAGGGGGGATGGGACTTGGACATGTCCCTGCTTCCATCAGGTGCTCTTGATGTGCCTTTGGCATGTGAATTCCTCTCCGTTTCTCCCAAGGCTGTTAAAATCTCCCTGCATGGATTAGATCAGGGACAGCTGTTCATGTGTGTTTGCAATGTTTTACTGAACTCCAGCTTGGATTCTCCAGCCCCCACTTAGGAAACACTTCCAGCAACGAATTCTGCCCTCAGAGCTCCTGCTGGAACAGACAAAATTTGTCCTAAGGTGGGATATGATGAATTCTCAAGTGATTCAATGGGTCATTCTTCCTTAGGTGAGGGCTTCCTCTGAACAACTCCATTTTCCAAAAGCTCGACGAGGTGGAAGCTGATTCCTTGCCCAGTGTGGATCTCATACTTTGGCCCGAAACTTGTTCTTCTGAGACAAAGAACCTGAAAAAAAAGTCACAGGTCTGGACAGGCTTTTTTCGTATCTTTACATTCCAGCCTTCTAATTCTGTCTCTTTCCACTCCCAGTAATTTAGTTCATGGTTCTCCAGGCTGAGAATATTCAATTCCTTTTGTTGCTGTGAGATAAGGAGGCAGGAAAATGAGGAGGTTTGGTAATGTCATTTCTCCCCACTGTCTCTGGAAAGGGAGAAGAGGTGAATTCCTATAAAACTGAAGGCAAATATTTGGGTTTTGTTCTGCTCTGGAGGTTGATTTTTGTGCACCCAGCTGGTAACATTTGTGTAGAAATGGCATGAAATTTTCAAAGGTTTGAGGAGGAAAGTGCTAAAAGGCAAAAATTTATCCAGTGCTATGGTTTTGCTGTAGATTTGAGGAGTACAGCAACATTTATGTGTGGTTCAGAGCTTTGCCAGTCTTTTGAACATTTAGAATGACACCAGGTATAAATAATATTGTTCCACGATTGCCCTGCATCAAATTTTTAGTTGGGCAGTTAAAAAATAATTTTAAAAACCCAGTTATTGCTCCCATCTGATGAGCAGAAGCGATGCCAGGAAATGTGTTTCCCTCCATCCCTCTGCTGGCAGAGGAGCCGTGTGCTATTTGTGTCCCTGTCCCAGCCCTGCAGCCCCCCCTGTGCTCCCAGAAGTGTCCCTTGGCAAGGCCCTGCTGGTGCCAGAGCTGGGAAGCTCATCTCTGGAATGTGAACTCCTGCCCACGAGGCAGAAGTCCACATTTCACAGCTCATGAAGCAGGGGGATTGTGTGGCTCCAAGGACTGGTGGCAGCCCTATCCGTTCATAGCCCAGGCATGGATGAGGGACATCATCTTGGCAGGCACAGCATGGGCAAACTGGGAACCAGTGCAGCTCATTCTGTGCCTCCTCTGCCAATAAACAACACATTTATTCCCCCTCTGCAATCCCAACACCTTCAGCAGCTGCACACAGGAAATAATCTGGAATTGTCCGTGTTTTACAGGCACCGTCCTACAGGAAGAGACAGCAGCTTGGGATGTGTTTTCGGCAAACAAGCACTTGCAGGGAGTTTGGGGAGAGGATCCTGCCCTTCTGCAGGACCTTAATGTGTATTAGGGGTGAGCTGACCTGGTCACAAGCTCCCCTTTATCCATTAGGAGCTGGAATTTGATGATCCTTGAGGGTCCCTTCCAGCTCAGGATGCTCTGTGATCCAGAAGGGTCCTGTTAAAGCAGTGCTTGTGAGAGGCTTCTGTGCTGAGGCACTCATGGAGTTTGCACCAGCAGAGGAGGAAAGCAGGAGTTAGAGGGAATACCTGGCACGTTTATTCCCCCCTGGGCTTCCCGCAGCTGCAGGTGTGTTGGCTGATGAGATTAAAGCCCTTTATTCACCTCCAGGGTCTCTTCCCCGAGACATCAGGTCAAGTGCCTGTTGTTTAACCGCCTTTCCTTTAAACCCTCTGCAGCCTGAATGGGCTGAAAGAGATTTAAATACCAGCTTTGTTCACCCTCTCGAGTGAGAGCGACCCGGCAGTGCCACACCAATGCAGCAAACCAAGGTGGGGTTTGATAAGGGGGAAGTGATGGCTGGCTGGAGGATTGATAACCACCGAGGGATTCTCCTGGCAGAGAGCAAACCCTCAGGGGTTTGGAAATGACACCTCCTGATGTTCCAGGGTATGTTAACCCTGGGTTTGGTGTCAGCTCCTGGTACCAGGACACCCCAAAAATGCCCGGGGCTGTTTGTGATCCTTGCACAGATGTTCCCTTACCCAGCCAGGCAAAGGCACAGCTGCTGTGACCATTTTGTCACCAAAACCAGGGAAAAAACAAAAACTCTCCAACAACATTTTTTTAATGTTAGAGAATCAAGTCATTACTTCATTCTGGCCAGTATGTGCAACAGAAATCATTCCATCCACACATAGCCTGGATGTGCAGAGAAAATCATTCCATCACACATGATTTTTACCGGATCCCATACTTACACAGTCAAACCCCATAGAAATTCATTGGTTCAGTGTTCATTGGTCCCAAGTTCCACAGTTCTTAGTATTTGGTTTCCTATTGGTTATCGATCCCAATTTAATTGATGTTAATTAGGCTCTCATTCTTTGTTCTCTCACCTATCTTTTCCCAGACCAGGTGACTCTGACCACGCAGGGGGTCATGTTTGGAGCTGATGTTCATTAATGGTCGTTGACCATTTTTTTTCTTTTGTGTATCTTCTCGTGCTACTTCCAGTCTGTTGAGATGTTGAGGTCCTCAGGCCTCGAGGGGTGAAACAAGCCCCTGAAAACAAACTTCAATCCTTCTTCCCCTGGGCAAAGGTCGAACAAAACCCCTGACTAAAGGTACATTAAAATATTTTAAACCTCACATCATTTCCAACAACTTGACCAGCGTGTTTTGTGCGTCCAGCTGAGAAGCAAGGTGGCAGCAGCAGCTTAAAGTGTTCCTCCCTCGGCGCATAAAGGTTGGAATTTTTCCTCTCTCCTGAGCCTGCAGAAACTCGCCACCAACCACAAAAAGTTCAGGAGTGTCAGAGGGAAGATCTATGCTCCGATCTGGAGGGATGTCTCCTCAGAGCTCTATTAAATGCCAAGAAACTACTTTTGCAAAAGTAGAGATCTCAAACAGCTCCTAACAGAATTGGCTGGAGGGACACAGAATGACCTGGCTGTGCTCAGAGAGGTTTCCTGGAACAGGGGCTGAGATGCCACGGCGAGGAGTGTGCTGGAAATACACAGACACTGCCAGCAAAACAGGGAGTTTAATTGGATTCAAATCGTTCTTGTGCAGGAAGAGTAGCACAGATTCCTGGCTGACTGAACAGCCACTGAGCCCAGTGCCTCTGGCTCTTCCGCCCTGGCTCTGGGCTCTGAAATCAGCAATTAGTTCTCACTTTCCATGAGGGAACCCCCCTGCATCCATCTGCTCTGTTTGGGCTATAAATTCCTCACTGCTCAGAGGAGGTGTTTCTGAGGTGGGGTGGGTCTGTCTGGCCTCACACAAATCACACCAATGGGTGTCAGAACTGATCCTGGTCATTTCAAAAACTTCTGTTCCCACTTTGGTTGCTTTCCTAAATGCAGGTGGTTTCCTCCTCTCCCTGGGGCACTCAGCTGCTTGTGGGAGTTGGGGGGATTGGGGACACTTCGTTGTCACCTAAAAAACAGTGTGTGGGAGCTCCCCCATGGAGCAGTTCTCAGCTCGAGGAATGGGAACGGAAAGTAGAGTTAATGGAGTAGTATTTGGGTGGTTTTGTATGAATTTGGGTATTGTGACAGTCAAGCTCATTGTACTCCTTTCAAACTCATTGGAAACTCCATGGAGTTACATCACCTGTGAAAGGAATGAGATGGATTTGTCTTAACAAACAAAGCCTGGGTCTGCTGATGGGTAAAGGCTGGATACTGAGAGATGAAAGAATCAATGGGAGAGATTCCATTGATTGATGAAAGTAGTGAGAGGGTTTAGCCTTTACAAACAAACTGTGGGCCTGCTGATAGGTAAAGATAGACACTGAGAGATGAAAGAAACAATGGGGGGAACCATAAATTCCATAGGAAAAGAAAAAGGGGGGTACACATTAGAAGGAGGTCTGTATTAGGTGATTTGGGAAGTCTGTACCTCTCAAGTACCTCAGCCAGTGGGGAAAGAGAGAGGAAAATGTGGTCGGGAAATTGGGATAAAAAGGAGGCTGCATCCTCTGACAATTTGAGAGACCCCAGGGGAATGCCCCATGGCCTCTCCCTTTATTCGAATAAAGTTACAGGACTCCTCTGTCTCCTTTTTGGACATGAACCCCTGGTGTTTGTGGATTAATTTTCCTGACACCTGAGAGTCTCATCTCATATGAGGGTCTTGTTAGCAGTCTTGGAATTTGAAATAGAAAACTATTTTGGAGAAAATTCTCCACCTAAGTTTTGATCTTGGTGTTGGATAAACTAATTGCACCTTTCCAGGTGGTTGGCACTTATTTCGAAGAAGGATTTGTTTATTTCTGAGGGTGTAGAGGGTCTGCAATCCCATATTGGCTTCAAAAAGCCAAAGCTGGGAGCACAAACACCCCAAGGGCTGAGATTTCTTCTTTTTTCGAGGGGTAACTTCTTTACTCTCCACACACAGAAGCTTAAAATACATCAAATCTCTATCAAAACAGAGAAATGGATCATATAAAATCCTGAAATGGTTTGGATTGGAAGGGACATTAAATCCCACCCAGTGCCACCCCTGCCATGGGCAGGGGACACCTCCCACTGTCCCAGGGTGCTCCAGCCTCGCCTTGGGCACTTCCAGGGATCCAGGGCCTCTCTGGGCATCCTGTGCCAGAGCCAAACAATCCTTGAGTCCTCAGATTTTTGGGAACATGGAGCTTGGAGAGTTAACAGTTTTCCCCTTGAGTCATCCCTCAGCTGCTGCTGCTGCCGCCACGCTGATCCCTCGCCTTCAACTTCGTGGTGGATGAGGCCCCATTTTTTAAAAAGCAAAAGCAATTCTGCTGTAGTCACCATGATTTAAAGCTTTGTTCCATGCTAAAACACAAAACACTTGTGAAAATTTAGGTGCTGCACCAGCTTTTACAACAAGGAGGATTTAGGCTCATACTTCCCATTGACTTTTGGTGTTGCTGCTGTTGTTGTTGAGTGAAGCTTTCTTCAGAGAAGTTCTGGGCTTGGCTGGGAATGAGCAGAGCTCTCCCAGGGCAAAGGGTGAAACCACAGAGGGTCAGGAGCACCACACAACACAAAATTCCCAGAGAAGCCGTGGCTGCCCCTGGATCCCTGGAAGTGTCCAAGACCAGGTTGGACGGGGCTTGGAGCCACCTGGGACAGTGGGAAGTGTCCCCATGGCAGGGGTGGCACTGGGGGGGCTTTGAGGTCCTTTCCAACACAAAATATTCCAGTATTCCATGATAAATCCTCCCTCCAAGGTTTCCAGTGTCTGGACAAGTCAAATCTACTTCTCTGCTGTTTTCCAATGTCTCAGAGGGAGCATCCAGAAATGACCAGAAACTCCATCAGTCCGGAGGTGAACACCAAATCCTACCCCTCCACTCCTGAAAGTTTTTGCCTGGCAATAAAAATTAGCTCAGGAGAATTGCTAAGTAATTTCAAGTACCATAAAGTAGCTGTTGGGAATAAAAAGTGTTGTAACTGCGAAAGCATCAGCCCAGTTTCTTCAGGAATGAGTTATTATCATTAATTATCACTCTATTTTATAGTTATTGCCTGTAATTTCAGACTTTAAATACTCCAAAGCATAAACAATGTTAATTTAATTACAGCGGGAGAGTTGTAAAAATTTGCATGCGGAGGAAGAAATCGTTAATAAAGCTTATTCCAAGAGAAACTTAAAATAATAATTACCATTTGTTGGCATTTTTACTGTGATGGAATTAAGCATAATTTCTTAGCTTGGGTCCCAGCTATTATTTATATTTGTTTATCATCACCTTGAGATGGAGGATTGTGGAGAGAGCTGCATGACCTGTGAGTGCTGAGCAGCACAAAAATCATCCCTCTGGTGTAAATCCCTTCCATCAGATTCACTCCCCTCTTCGTGTCCAAGCACAGCATTGGAAAAACCATTCTTGGGAATGGGAAAACCCAGATCTTGATCCTGCTGCTGAAAATATTTCCACAGAAAGGGGAAATGTGCCTCCAGGCACGAGCAGGAAAGGGAAATTGCATTTCCTCTGATTTATGCCATTGTTCTCCTTAATTTCATAATGATCTCCTGTCCTCTGTCAGGAACCACTCCTGTAAGTCGTGTTTCATCTTTGTCAGTGGGATGGTCACTTACATCTATTCTAGGAATTAATAAAGTGGTTAATTAGTGCCGGGCAGTGAGCAGAGCACCTCAGCATCCTGCTGGAAACACAGAGAGTTGACAAGATGTTTTGTTCCCATTTGTGTTACAGTCAGAGGCCTGTTTATGCACAAAAATATCTGTTTGATGTGGATCTTTGTAATTTTACATTAATTTATGGGCTGGCTGTATCCTTTCTTTTTCTTTTTCTTTTTTCCCCCCCTTTTTTCTTTTCCTCTTTTTCTTTTTCTTTAGCTAATTCTCAAAGCACTTCAGGTCACCGAACACTGTAACAGCCCACAAATAAGTACAATTCCTAGGACTGGAGTTCCCAGCTCTGAAATCTGCCCCTCTGCTCCAAACCATCAGTATTTGTGTGGAGGAACATAAATCCAGCTCTAGGAAATGACTCCTGGCTCCCCAGGGATGCCAAACAATCACTCTGCCACTGCCTCGGTGGCCCCAAACACAGGGAACGTGTGGTGCAGTCCTGCCTTCCGTGTGCCTCCCATTCTTTACAGCACCGGGTTTCTGTCCCTGCTCTCTCTGGGAGTGATTTTTGGGTGGTTAAAAATAAATCACCAGAGGGCAAAGAGGTTTTTCTGTGCCCAGAGCAGAGCCTGAGCAGCAGAGCAGGCAGAGCTGCTGAGGCTGCACTTCTGGAGTCTGAGAGATGCCTCATCAGCTCTGGACAAACTCAAGCTCCTCAAAGTTTTTTTTTGGGAGTGAGGGGCCCAAAACTGACCCAGAATTTGAGGAGTGGCCTCAGCAGTGCCCAGGACAAGGGATGGTCACTGCCCTGCTCCTGTGGCCACTCTGGGGCTGCCACAGCCCAGCTGCCCTCGGACTTTTTGCCCACCTGGGCTCATCTGCAGCACCCCCAGGTCGTTTTCCAGATTTCCAGCTGCCACAGGAAGAATGAACTTCAGACAAAGTTTGTTAAGGAAGCCCTTCTGCCACGTCCGAGGGGCAGAAAAGACTCATTTGTGTATTCAAACTCCTTCACGGAAAAGAGTTTAAATAGAGGTAAATCCTTCCTTAACCTCAGATTTTGGCAAGAGTTTAAATTTAAGGAATCACTTGGTTCCTCAAGTTCCAGTGATGGCAAATCATGTCTGTTTGTAAAAATAAATTCTTTATGAAGCAGACAAGAGATAACAGGCAAAAGATCTTAATCAGAATTCCTCACTGCACAGTATAAAACTAAAGAACTACTGGTAGATCACAGCAGAACATAAACCAGTGCACGATACAAGGTGCCTGTATTAAACCCAACAAAATAAATAGTATTAATTAGGAATTGAATGTAACTTACCAACAAAACAAGGATAATGCACAGATTCCTTCACTTAATCCCTTGGAAATAACTGGAATACGTGTCCCCACTCATGGCAGAAACTCCACACATTTCCAGGAATTAGTTTTAACTTATTTTCAACTCCAGAGCATCAAAAGACTCTCGTTCCATGGCACACGGCTCCTCAGAGATGATAAACTTGAATTACCCACTTAGGAACAATGTAGTGCCAGTCTGATTCTTGTAGGTATTTCCAAGGTAGTTTTCACCTCTGCCACTAATTTCATGTCACAGCTTGTCCCTGTCTGCGGTACCTAATGGCTTTGGAATGGAAATGAGCTTTAAGTGGCTGTTAACAGAAATTGGCTTTGAACCCATCAGCTGGAGATCAAAGACCCCTGAGCTCTCCGGGTCCTACAAGTAGGATTTTTTTTTTTTTCTGAATATAGATATAGATAGTTATAAACAGTAAAATGTAATTATTAGCTTTATTTGTCTTTTATTCTTGTTTACACCCTGTGTTTCGAAGTTGGGAAGCCACGGAGTGGGCTCTTTCTGGCTTTTCCTGCTGCCTCTTCCCGACCTGGTTGAGGGTTTATGTTTTGGGGAACACAGGCCACTGCTCGGGTGGGGTCTCAGGGTGTGTTCCTGTTCCATGTGTCCACATGGAATGAGGCACAGGCTGTCTTTGCACATCCACCCGGACAGCTCAGGCTCAGGGCTGCAAAGAACACTCAGCAAAGCAGTGCTGATGCTCAGCTTGGGGATGGGTCCTTAAATCCACACCAGGGTCTTGTTCTTTAGACTGCAGGACATTATTCTGGATTCAGAATGAGGAAATTGCCTGTGAAATCTGTGGAAATTGCCCAGAGGAGCTGCGGCTACCCCAGCCATGGAAGTGTCCAAGGCCAAGCTGGAGCAGCCTGGGGTAATGGAAGGTGTCCCTACCCATGGCAAGGGGAACTGGATGATGTTTAAAATCTCTCCCAACACAAACCATCCCAGAATTCTCTGATTCTGTGAAGCCACCCCTTGCAGAGATGCTCCAGCTCAGCCTCAGAGATGAATCCTTGCAGAGATTTCCATGTCCTGACCCTCTGCCCACATCAGCGTCTCGCCCTGTCCCAGAGCACATTCCTACAAACGGATTTGGATCATCTGTTTTTAAATCTGCTGCAGGGCTGGACTGGGACACTACAGGACATCCTGTAGGAATTTAGCTGGCACTGAAGTGGCAGTGGGGACACGATCCCTGCCTGACACAGCCTTCAGCTCCAGGATCCAGCATCCAGCCTGGACAGGGAGCAGGAGCTCAAGTGCTCTCTCTTCTCCCTCCTCGGGGAAAATGCACATCCCTTAATTCCCCTTGGCCGGAGGGGACCTGCAGGTGGCCTTTTTTATAAAGCAATATTGATCTTTGCTAATCACATGTGGCTCAATCACCTCTGTGGTGGCTCTGGGGCTGCTGACGTGCAGTTCTTGCAGCCCCAGGAGGTGACAAATGAGGGAAGGTGCCTGTGTCATACCCCTGACAAGATCTGCTGTCATTTCATTGCCAAATAGGTCTTTTTTTAGTTCTACTTTGGGTTTTTTTTTGAGGAGGCAGGAGATTGCAAAGGCAGATCAGGCAGCCAGTGTTTATTATTTACACGCTTCATGGTAAAAGCTGAGCTGCCAAATTCAAATGAGGGACAGCATTGCCTTGGAAATTAATACAGAAATTGGGGTTTTTTTGGCTGTCAGGTCTGTCTGGTTTGCTGTCATTTTTTGCATTATTCAGAGCATCAGTTTGGGCTTGGGGAGCAGTGGGAGGGAGCACTGCTGGAGCTGTGTGTGGTGTGTGCTCACAGCAGCCACCCACGCAATGAGGGACCAATATTGCCATTTCTGTGTTCAATATCTTTCACAAGTAAATGATTACTTAGGTTTGTTCACTGCTGTGATATTATACCTGGGATTCTTTGGCCGTATTTGAGGCCCTCTGTTAATCTGCTTTCGTTCTCCTTCTTTTTGACATAAGTAGTGCCTTGTTCTGATGAGTGCAATGTCTGTCCCTGCTGCTCTGCTGACATGACAGAAATGAGATTTATCCACTCCGAGACTTCCAGAAGTATCCAGGTCAAACAGTATTAAAATTGTCAGGAGGAAAAGAAACAACCATGGTTCATTAATACTTTAATTTGGAGGTGAGAGGTGTAGGTATGATAATGTTTAATTTTCATCGCTCCTTACGAGCTCAAGTAAAAGAGAGGAAAAATTGCTTAGGAGTAGGAACGAGTGCTCTGGGCTTGTGAATTCATTAATAAGTGTTTCATTATCATTTGTTTATTCTTCCTGCTTTCTTTTGGTAAATTATTAAAGTGATTTGAACTCTGTTTTTAGCACATTCACTTATTGTAATCGTTAATAGAGGATGTAACCCCTTGGATTTATTTAACAACAAACAAAAGGTAGTAAATGGAATAGAAATGTTTTGATGCCAAATGGTGCCAAATCCAAGATTTTGTTATTTTCACTATTTTTTTTAAGAAAAATCAGTATTTCAGGAAGAAAAAGCTGCCTGCAGCCACAGGAAAAATGAATTTGAACATGCTTTTCAAACACTGTGGAGGAGGAGTTGGGCTGTAAGAGGGGCCTGTGTGTGAGGGGGATTTAGGATCAGGTGAGTGCAACCCAGAGCCTGACGGGATGGGGAGAAAAAGGGAGAAAACGGGACTATTGAGATGTCTGAGGAACAAAATCCTGTGCTCACTTGCATGAGATGGACAAAAACAGGACGAGGGAATCAAATTCCATCTGAATTTCAAATCGCCAGGTGGGCTTGAAGCACAAAAGTAGATTTTTAGTTTAGAATACCAAGAAAAATCGCTTTAATCCCTGGGATAAACACCCAGGGAATTTGATCACCTGCCAGGTCCTTCAGACCCCACCACTGCCATGGAATGTGGCTGTGCAGATTCCCAGCATCCTGATTATCCAATTCATTGGAGCTTTCCAGTCACCCGCTAAGTGCTGCTCTTTGATTTTCAAATATTCTTAAATACTCACCCAATTTTTTCCCTTTAGGAATATTGTGCAAATCCAGCCTTGTCCCCAAAGCATGGCCCAGGTTTATGGTATTTTTAATGCAATATTTCATGCCGGTTTCCCAAAACTGATGTTTTTCACCCCCACCAAAACCAGAAAAATCGATGCAGGAGCCCACAACGGACAAACTACTGGCAATAAAGCAGAATATCCATGCTGGGGAGAGAAAAGTGTCAATAGGAAAATAGATTTTTCTTTCAGGTTGGCAACAACCACAACAAATTGCAAAGTTATGAGCAGCTATCGGTTGGTTTTTTCTCCTTTTTTCACGGCATCCCCGGACTGTCAAATTAAAGATGGGAAGAGATGTCACAGGAGCACCGAAACTGGAAGGTATCAGGTGGGGAAAAATGTTGATTTAAACACAATCATGCTTATTTTTGAGCTTTAAAAATTTTGAAAGGAGACTCTTTTGTTCAAAATCTCCAAATAGCTGCGATTTTTTGGTTGACTTCAGTTAAACCTGTTGAAACACTCTGTTATTTTAGAAATTAAAAATGGTTGCATTTTTTTTTTTCCAACCTGTCACCCAAGTGTGACACCTTGGCAGTGAATATGAAATGAAGTTGTGTTATCCATAGATTTTATTTTTTTTTCTTCATTTCCTTTCAACCCTGGAGGATTTACCCACCTGGGGCAGAGCACACCATGGACCTGCACCCAGAGCAATCCAGAGAGCTCTGCCAGGAGAAGTTCCCTTCCTAATTCCCTGATCAATCAGAAACATAAAAATCAAAATCAGAGCTAATGTCCCCCATTTCCTTTTATTTTTTCCCCAGTTGCAACAGGGATCTTTGGGACATAAATCCTGGCTCTTGGTTTTAGGAGCCTGTTTAAGGTTGGGTGGTAATTCACTGTTTTTGTCCCAAAATTGTGACAGGAGGTGCTGGGTTTGGAGCAGAGATGGAGCAAAACTCAGGATACTGGCATTTTTAAAGCCATAAAATTGGTCCCCCTGGGTGAGAAGCCCAAATCGATTCTTTTTTCAAGAAAAATCATCTTTTCCCCAGAGCTGTTTTTTCCCAAAAATTAAAGATTTTGACTCACTGTGATTTTTCTCCAGGTTTTTAGCCCCTGTTCCTGTTTCTCCCCATGTGCTGCTGCCATATCCCAGCCTGTCTTGGTGCAACATCCATCCTGGGAAGAGTGCAAAGGAAATTCCTGGAATTCCAGTTTTCAAGCTGGAACAAGGCAGGAGATTTTAGTGAAGGACTCCACGGAGCGGAGCCCAGCACGAGGAATGGACTAAAATATTGGTTTCCCTGCCTGTTTACAGCCCCACCATAAAATCAAAAATTATCCTTCATAAAAAGATCTCCTGGAGCGACATTTGGAATAGAGGAGGGAGGAAAAGATTGTTTATTAAACAGATGCTGTGAATTTAATATGGTAACATCATTGCCACCCAGGATTTTATTAAGGATATCTTCTTATCTAGAAATTTATTGTGCCTGTATCCACTTTTATTTAACCCCGATTTCCGAAAAGAAACAATTAATGAGCCATTATCTGGGAAGTGAAGGGGGAAGTGATTTCAATCAAAGCATCAAAGGCAAACACAGATGAGGAGAACGTCACTTTTTGTCTTTTATTTTTAATATTCTATCAAAATAAAATTTAGAGTAGAACCAGCTTTAGGGACTAAACTCTGCTGGCGTTCTTATCACAAATGGTTTCAGTTTTCAGCCTGACAGAGGAGGTTTAGGTGAGATTTTAGGAAGGAATTCCTCCCTGTGAGGGTGGGGAGGGGCTGGGATGGAATTCCCAGAGGAGCTGTGGCTGCCCCTCGATTCCTGGAAGTGCCCAAGACCAGGTTGGAGCCCCCTGGGACAGTGGAAGGTGTCCCCTGCCCATGGCAGGGGTGGCACTGGATGGGATTTAAGATCCTTTCCAACCCAAACCATCCCAGGATCCTGTGGGAAGAGAAAGTCCCCCAGTTTAAAGAAGTCTCACACATCCCAGGTACCTCTGGTGAGCCACCTCAGGCTGGCACTTCCCAAGGATCTCAGGGATGTCTGTGTGCAAAATGTGACCCCTCTGAGACCTGCAGATAAACCCCAAACCCAACCAACCTCCGCCAAGCTGGATCTGGAATTCAGGGATGTTTCCTGTGCCACTGTTTGAGGGACAGGAATTCCTACTCCAGGTGTCACCCACCTGAGCGGGGCTGTAGAACCCTGCAAGCCTGAGCTGGCGCCTCCAGGTTGGGTTTTCCTGCTTGGATTTGTCTGAAATAGAAGCTAAAACCTGCCTTGGGATGGCCAAGGGGAACTGGGAGGGTCAGATCCCAGCATGGGGGGCTCCTGGTTGTGTCCCCTAAATGCCATTTTCAGGAATGGCTCCATCAGCCTTTGCTGATAAGTTTGGAAAGTACAGATAAAATCCAGGGAGAATACTAAGAAGCCAAACTTCAGAGGAGCTTGTTCTTTGCTCATCCTGTCACACTGTGACCTCTCTTCTCTCCCAGAAATAGCCCCAGCCTCGGGTCAAGGATGAATTTTTGGGTGAGGAAACAGCGGCCTGCAGCTTGCAAAGCTCCTCCAGACCCTCAGTCCTAGGTGGAAGTTTATTCCTCTGTAATTCCTGTGCCTGGTGTTAAACCCTCCCTGAGATATTCATTATGATATTAGGAAAAATAAAATTAATTGATGGATGAAGCTCTGGTTTGCTCCTGCTGCCTTTCCACCAGCCCTGGCAGAGCTTTCAGGGTGTTACAGATGCATGGCCCAGGGGCTAAATCCATCAGAGCTCTCCCTTGCCTTGCCACCCCCCC
>VZRV01004063.1:0-116148 GCA_013398115.1 Falcunculus frontatus | reverse complement strand
GGTGACCCCCCCCGAGCCCCCCTACGCTGTCACCCCACCCTGGCACGGCCACCGCAGGGGACACCAGTGGCTGCCCAGGCGGCCTTGGGGACCCTGCGGTGGGACCCTGTCAGCACTCGGGGGACACATCTGAACCTCCCCAGCTCATGTCACCGTGTGGGGCTGGGGGGACTCACCCTGTCCCCCTTCTCCCCGGGGGGCCCGGCAGCTCCGGGCGCTCCTGCTCTGCCCTGTGCGAGGACAAAGTTGGGGACATCAGCCTTGGGGGGACACCGGGGTTCAGCCCTCCCTGTGCCCCCCCCACCCCAGCACTTACATTGGGTCCTGGGGGCCCGGGGGGACCGATGGGACCTGGGGGGCCGGGGGGACCTGCAAGGAGAGGGGACACAGCTCGGGCCCACATCGGGGCACCCCCGAAGTGTTGGGGGGTGACAAAGGAAGGGGGACACTCTCACCCATCGGCCCCACGGGTCCGGGCGGGCCCATGGGACCCACGAAGCTCCTGGTGGCTTCGGTGAAGGTGTTGGAGAGGAGGGAGTCCCCTGCAGGGAGAATGGAGGGGGGTGTTTGGGGCCAGACCCCCGGGGCTCCCAGCATCACCTGGGGACACAGGGGGACCCCATCCCCCTCCCTTGCTCTCCCCCGTGTCTCGTCCCTAATGATGGCAGGAGGTCCCCAGCTCTTCCCAGTGCCCCACACCTCATTGCTGGGACCCCAATGTTGGCAGGGGGTCCCCTGTAGTGCCCAGTGCCTCCCACCTCATCCCTGGAATCCTGGTGGTGTCAGGGGTCCCTGACTGTGCCCAGTGCCCCACACTTGATCCCCGAACCCCAAAAATGGCAGGGGGGTCCCCAGTGTTGCCCAGTGCCCCACACCTCAACCCTGGGACCCCAGTGATGGCAGGGAGGTCCCCAGTGCTGCCCAGCACCCCACACTTCATCCCCGTGACCCCAGTGACAACCAGGAGGTCCCCACACCACCCCAACCCAGGTGATGCTCAGAACCCCAAATCCGGCTCCGCCCCAGTCCAGCCCCCAACCCAGCCCCATTCTTGGGGTCACACTGGGAGGGGATCCCTCACCCCAGCCCCCCTTAGAAGACTTGGCCAGTCGGGGAATCGCTGGCCCCACAGGGGCAGGGAGCCTGGGGGCCCAGGTAACCCCTTCTCTCCGGGGAGAGAGCCCAGGCCTTGGCTGGGAGGGTTTTCCCCTAAAATACCCTACAAACAAGCCTCTATTCATGTCAGTCGGGTGTCCGAGGTTACAATATAGATGTATTTAAGTATTCTATTATCACCAGCTGTGGGCCATTAGCTGTTATCTCCTGCTCTGACCCACCCCTGATAACAGACAATGGGCCACCAAGAAACCACTGCATGACTCATGGACTTATCTCATCCTATTGTGGGATGCTCCACCCAGGAGGGAGGAGCCAAGCATTCCCACCTGGATATAACCTGGCCTTGGAACTGCCTAAGGGAGCCCTGTCTGCTGGGTTCCCAGAGGACAAGAGCTACTACTGGACCTTCAGCTGGAGAGCAGACCTTCCACAGGATCACTGCTTCAACTGAACAATTTCATTTGGACTGCTACCACCACCCTAACTGGGTGTCAGGTTGTATCTGACTTTGTCAGTGCTTTTCCTTGTATTATTTCACTTATTTTTAATTTTTCCTATTAAATTTTAATCCTGACTTGTGATCTCCCACTGGTTTGTTTTCAGACCAATACATTGAGAAAGTATCTCAAAATAATACATTTCTTACAGATAACTGCACAAGGTTATACAGAACTGGCATAAGCATCTTTGTAATCGATTTTTAGCTCAATAATACTGATGGTGTTCACACAGTGCCCAGGATTCATCCCTTAAGACAGCTCTGGCTGAGGCCTCCTGCTCAGGCCTCAGCCCATCAGTGTCTCGTGAATTTTCCCTAGCCTGGGTCTGAAGGTCTATCACTTGAATGTAGTCATGGGTTTCTTCCTGGTCCCCCTCTCCAGGACTGTTCAAACAGGAGGCTGGGTTAAACCCTTCCCCACTGCTCAATCCCAAATCTTTCTCTTCCATTAAATAAGTTTAAGACTGTAATAACGGAGCACTAGACATCCACTTAGAGGCTTTTTCACTTAATAAAACTTAAATTTGATGTGAGACTTTAATAATAAGAAATTCTCCTGTCATCAGTTTTCGGGCTTCAGTTACCATTAAAGCCACGGTTACACAATTCTGCAGACAAAGATGCCAGCCTCTGGCCACTGGGTCTAACATCTTAGAAAAATAAACAGGCTGCCGTGTTCTCCCATGTTCCCATACTGAAATTCTTTTAGTTGGGTCCTGTTTAACATCCACATATAATTCAAATTCTTCCCTGTCTGGAAGGGCCAGGGCAGGAGATTCAGTTAATCTGCGCTTTTTTTTAACACTTTAAAATTCTGTTTTCCTTTTGGTGTCCATTCATCCAGTTTCTTAAATGGCAAGACAAGAGTATTATAGGGAGACATCCACAGCTCCAAAAGACCTGCCTTTAACAGGGACTCAGTAACAACCTGTAACCTCTTCTTTCCCTCCATGTAAAAGAGGGTATTGCTTTTTAGACACCACTTTTCCTGGTTGCTTCAAAGTAGTTTGGAGAGGCTCTATAGCTAATTTTTCATACTTCCTGCGACTGCTCACACTTCTCGGCTTTTTCAGACATTTGACACAAAGTTACAATACTGTTAGCTTCTGTATCCAATATAGCCAGCAAATTGCTTCCCAGTAAATTATAATTACAATTACGAACAAACAGAAATTCAAACATTTCAAACACCTTCCCCCCCCCACACACCTACTAATCATGGTTAAATAAAACACATTCACTCCTCTTTTCGACTTATCCCCTGAATAATTAAAGAACTTCTTGACAATTTGTCCCTTTTGGGAGAAAATCCAAAGTGGATATTGAGAGGCCCCTGTGTCTATCAGGAAACACCTCCTCTCGGTCCGGACCCAGCCTAAATGTTATCAAGGGCTCCAGTGTGGTGGGTCCCTGGTACAATGGGAACCCCTGACACCCCTAGCAATCCATCTCCATTAATTGCTGGGCTTCCTCCTACTGAGGATCCAGCTGTTTCTGCTGACATTCCTGCTTCCAGTGTCCCTGTGCTCTGCAGATAGCACACTGATTCATTCCCAAGGCTGTTTGGGTCAGCTCTCCCCTGCCAAGGACAGAATGCCTCTGCCATGTCCTTGTGGCCAGTCCCGTCCCTTCTGTCCTGGGAGACCCCTTGGGCCCTGAGGTTCATCCCTCTGGGGCTGTAAGAACTCTGCCATCACCTTTGCCTTCACCTTTTTATCATCCCTTCTCACATACACTTGCTGTATTTTTCTAACCAGTTCGTCCAGGGGCTTATTCGGCCCTTCCTCTAGCTACTGCCTGTGAGTGCTCATTCTCCCATAGCTCAAAATCATTTGTTTCTGCAGTGACACAAAAAAATCCTTAAAAGAAAATCCTAATCCTTCCACATACAATCCGCATTTCCCAGATAATCCTTCCTCCTCCTCCTTGTCTAGTCTCATTAGTCTTTCAAAGTCACAGACTTTCCACAGAGCACCACAATCTGGGCGATGAGAGGGGGTAATGAAGAACATGGATTTTCCTGGCATATTTTTCTGTGCAAGATGTCTATCCAGATCTTTGGTCCTCGAGAGGCTGTAATGTGCAAGGTGGTACTTTGAGCTGAGAAGGAAGGTGCAGAGAGCAGCGCGATCTGATGGTAATTTGCAGGTTGCAAAGGAACAAGGACTGCCCCATGACTGTGGTGCAAATACAAGTTTCCACAGGTTGCAGTGAAAAGCTCTGGCCGAGCTTGCTGTCCTGGCATAGTTCTCTGTGCAAGACACAGCCGAAAAGCTTTCCATTTAGACTCAGACTACAAGAGAGGCCAAAGGTGGGGGTTTGAAGTGTAGAACTGAGAAGGAAAGTGCATGGCCCAAGGCGTGTTTCGGCAGAAGCAGTTCTCTGGAATGCTTCACTGCCGGCACAGCATTCTGTAAGACAACAGTTCGCCTCTGGGAGGATGAATATGCGACATTTTACAGAGGGCGAAGAAGGAAGCCACAGAGCACCGGGCTCGTGTGCGCAGCGTACGGGCCGCAAGAAGAGCGTGCCTGCCACTCGCTTGCCTGCCAAATTCACGTGAGCAGTAGTAACCGGGACATTCAAAACCAGCTACTTGTGCTGCTACCTGTTCCTCTTCCAGCCCCATCTGGAAACAACTGCGCTTAGGTTTCAACACTGAGATACAGAGAACACGATGGTAGCATGCAGCAGAGAAGGGAAGGACAGAGTGCACCGGTGAGTTTGATGTGGCTGACATGCGGCAAGAGGAAGGTGCAGCCCAGCATTGGCTTTTTCTCCTAGAGCCTTTTTAGGAGAGGACCTGTTGGACATTTGCAATGGAGCTGTGAGACTGAAAAATGGTACGATCCATTTATGTGATAAGGAAGATGGGTAGTCCCAGTATGCTGTGGGCAATTTAAACACTGCTAGGAGAAGGATGTTCTTCAGAAACGTCTTTTGTCCTGACACCTCCTTCTCTGTGAGATATTGCTGCTTGGACTCAGCGACACTGAAGGTGTAGGAAAGTGATTTGCTGCGAGAATCAGGTTTCACAGGGTAGAGGAAAATCAGCGAATGCTTTCTGACCTGGCACATCTCTCAGTCTGAACTGTAGCTGGAAATGCTTCACCGTAGCAATGGAATATGATGATGCACTACATACAGATAAAAAGGAAAGTGCAAATTACTAGTGTGTTTCTCCAGATGGGAGACTGGAAAGGGCCTATGAAGGCCAGGACTGGCTTTTTTGTTCTAGACCTTTTTTTATAGCAGTAGCTGCTGGATGTTTTAAAGGCGGTTCGGGACCTGCGAAACTGAGAGGGTAAGGTGGTACATAGAGCTTAAGAGAAAAGGCATATCTCCAGGGAGCTTGATGCATTTCAGAGGCTGTGAGTTACATGTTGTGCAGCCGATAGCACAGAAAAGCTTCTAAAAGAAAGAGCTCGAGCTGGAATTGCCTTTTCTTTTGCAGCCTATAAACTGCACAGCCAACAGCGAAACGATTCCCCTTTCTTCCTCGCTACATGCTGGATTATATTCTTTCAAGTCTCCAAGAGGCAGGACCCACAGCCGAGCTCTTCCACTAACTTCTCCCACGCAAATGGGGCCGGGCCAGAAAAGCGCTTGGCTTTTTCCTGGGCACTGTCAGCGCTCATCAAAACAACCACACGACGGCACTGTGGACTCGCAGAAGAAGGAAACCTCCCTCGTCCGGCTCAAAACTACCCCAAGGGCAGACCCAATTTGGAAATGTCCCTGCTCTCAAATCTGCTGTGTTGGGACAAAAAGATTTTGTTGATCTTCCTCTTCCAAGTGCCAACTCTCCTTTGCACCACTCTCACGCGGCAACAAGAACTTCTTCACTCTAAGCAATCTTACCATTCTTGCAGAGCCCGACCACAAACTTGAAAACAACTGGCAGAAACAGAGCTCACAAAAGTGCCAGCTGAGAAAGCTCTTGCTGCCTACAACTTCAACTGCACCAATCAAGCTACCAGCATACACCCTGCTATCGGCAATTTCTTTCTCAGCTCTAGGTGCTGTCCTAAGCCTTCAGCCTCACAGAGGCAGGATCCAAAGGGAGTGGCCCCAGGGACTGCTGACACACTAAAGGTACCAGGACAGAAAGCTCCACAGCTTGGCATTTGCATTCTCACTGACAGTTCAACAACCCTAATCCCGAGAACTACCTGTTGGGAAAAGCCTTTAAATCCACTGAGAGCACCCACACTTGCTTTCTTTGCCAAAGAGAGGAACTAGAAGCCCGTCTCCAAAGAAATGGCATCCCCTCCTCTAAACTACAAAGCATCCAAGGACTGATCCCATACAAACGTGCCAGAACACTGTTACTGGGCATTACCTGCCAGGGGGAACCAGATCAGCTACACACCATGACTCAGCATAGCCGCTTACCTTGTCCAAAAGATGTGCCCTGCCACAATTTCAGAGGGTCACCTGTGAGAAGTAGAAACCACATACCAAAGTGAATCTGTCAGGAGACCATCTTCCAAAGATGGCTGCTGACTCCATCATTGCACAAATTGAGGCAGTGCTTCCCACCAAATATGCGAGAACAGAAATTGCTGCTGCCCTTGACCTCCACGAAGCAGCTTCTTCTCTCACCTCCCGCCCTGGGGCTACCTGCTTTCCTTCCCGTGAAAAAGCATTGCCATTCTCATTCAGGATCTTACCAAGTGGAAGTTGCATTCAGAGGTTGTATGCAATACCTCCATTATTGCATACGTCCAACAATTCCTCCTACATAGAAAGGGCCAGGACGGAAATATCTTGCTGGACTATTCCTCCCCACAGTATCTTAACATCTGCTCCTCCACCACTTGCACCACGTCCTTTGCTTCCCAAGGAAAGGCACTCCGAGTCACTTGGCCTTGCTTTGCCAGTAGTACCTACTCTTGCTTTTCTTCCCTTGCCTACGTCTGCCTTGCCTCGCCCTACGTACAACTTCCTTGCTTTGCTTTGCCTTGCCTAGCATTCTCTACCTTGATTTCCATGCAGGCAAGGCAACACAAAAGAAGTGTAGGCAATTGTAGGCAAGTCAAGGCAGAGGTAGGCAAGGCCAGAGAAATGAGGGGAAAGCAAACGGAGTGGTAGGCGAGAGAAGGACCAGAAGTTGTAGGCAAAGCTGGGTATAGAGGTAAGCCCAGTGATGGGTAGGCCAGGCAGAAGCAGGAAGGGCTAGGCAAGGCATGGCCCTGGAAGAAAGCAGTAGGCAGTAGGTCATGGGTGGGGCGTGGGTGTGCAAGGGAATACAAGGCTAGGGAGTGTTAGCAGGGCAAGGCAAGGAAACTGTTGGGTTTCCAAGTCAAGGCAAGTGACAGGTACACCCGAGGAGTGCTGGTACACAAAAGCGGCCAGGACACACTGCTCTGTCCGGCCTTGGTCTCACATGAGCCGTGTCTAATCTGCGCTTAAAACACTTGTGCTACCTGCTTTCCTTCATATGCACAGGAACTGTCATTCTAGCCCTGAAGCGCAAGAGCAAAATGTAAAATGCCTGTCCAAAATTCAAGACGTGCAAGGATCTGTGCCAGAAAAAGCTGCCACAACAGACGGGTGTGCTTGCACGTGACCTCCCCTACACTTCCTCTCACATGCTCCTGAAACACTGGAGGTATGTGAAGGCCTTGAAAATCCTAGGAGGAGCAGGGAGGGCAAGGCAAGTTGAAAAAATTCCACAGAAGGAGGGGTCTTGAATTCCAGGTGGGGGAGGGGTGGGCAAAGCAAGGAATGGCTTCAAGGGCAAGGCAAGAAAAGTGGTTTTGCAAGGCAAGACGAGGGAGAGGCAAGCAAGGCAACGAGAGTTCTAGAAGGAGAAGGAAAGGCAAGGCTGGACCTGACAAATGGGTAGGGACATCAAGGTGGGGATGGGTGAGCAAGTCAGTGCAAGGCAACAGAAGGAATGATGGCCCAGGGAAGGCTACAGAGGCTACAGCAAGGCAATGCAAGGTGTGGGGAAGCAAGGCAAAGTAAAGGAATTGTCAGGAAAGGCAAAGAAATGAAAGGCTGCATAGGAAAGGCAAGGCAAAGAAACATAAGGATAGGGTAGACAAGGCAATGGGTGTCCTAAAGAAAACATTCCTTGTGTGACAAGGCCAGGATAATAGCAGTAGGGAAGTCAAGGTGTGGGACGTATGAGCAAGTTAATGCAAGGAACTGGAATGGTAGGAAGGGTAAGAGAAGGACATGGATGGGTCAGGCATTCAAAGGAAAGGAATGTTCTGTTAGGTTTGTTGGGGGAGTTGTGTAGGTCTGAAGGAGGTTTCTGATAGGGTTTATTATTTGTCTCTACAGAGGTATTCTGGTTAAATTCTGGGAATTGGCTGCTCTGAAAGAAGCTGCTCTGTGCAGTGAAGATTGGAGTTTTGTTGGAAAGCCTCATGTAATTGTTTCTACATTGTGTCGTTTATAACCTGTATTTGTCAATCTGCCCTGGGTGGAAACTGTAGTGAGTTATTTCAATGTGTTCAGAGATGTGTTTGTAAAAACAATTGATGTGCAGACTAAAAAATTTAAAGAGTTCCTAACTGTCAGTAGCTGGTATTTCTCTGTGTCATTTTATGCTTTACCGTCTCTGTTAATTTGAAGCATGTGTGGACCCTGCTTCAAAATCTAGGTCACTGCTTACTGCATACATTTGAAATACCTTTTGCTTATCTTTTACTTGTCCCTAACACCCCTTGCACTTTCCCATGTGCAAGTGAAAGAGTACCAAACTTTTATGCTGTCCTCTTTACTAAAATCAAACAAAATAAACTCTCTCTTCTTCTTTGTACTCTGATAGTTCCTCTGTTGGTGCACTCAGGTAAGTTGTGTTATTTTTGTTGGCCATTCCTTTCATCATACTTCTCAGGACACCTCTGGCAGCTAATTATGTGAGTACTGGTGATCTCTGTGGAAACTCCCGACAACAGTAAATAATGCTATACTTGAATGCTGCTTGCCTGTTGAAATGTGGTCAGTTTTTAGGTGAGGTCAGACTTCTCCTAGTTTTGTGTGTTTGGTTGGAGGGGGGGGTTGTTTTGGGAATTAATTGACAGTAAAGTCCAAGCTAAATTATTAGCAGAGATATTTGTATAAGGCTTAAGTGTCTCTATTACGATGCAATTTTTAAAAATACCTAGTCAGGCTCTTTTTAATGTGGTTATAGTCAAAGAGAAAAAAAACCACCTTATTTTTCATATAAGTTTAGACTTCTTGGAAGTGCATGTCTGTGTTGGCTGTCCGGAGTGCATTCATATGCTCTAGTACGAATTTTAATGTTTAAGTTGTTTCTTAGAATAAACTAAAGCAGGCTTAGGTAACTTTTAAATAGCAAATGCAAAATGCCAAGAACTGTTAAGAACAGCTTACTTTTGCAGAAACTGGGAAAATTCATTCAATCTGTCTCTCTATAAAAGAAATTTAGTTCTTAGACAGCTTTCTCATATTCTCTCTTACTGGCTTGCAAAAGAAATCTGCACCAGATAAATGTCTCTTTCACATTAAGAATACTGGACAGGTTGGTTGCTTTTAAAATTAAGGTTGGTTTAAAATTACATCTGTGTGTGCTTAAATCTTCTTCCACTTTCCTCTGTATCATCCATATCCTTTCAAACACCAGCAGAGAAAAGAAGAAAAAATTGAAAAGGTCTGTCATACAAAAGAGATGACAGATTTTGTTATAATTCATTATTAATGCCAAGATGTCTCTCTTACTATTAAAAACAAGTGAGAAAAACAAATTACTTGTCATGCACACAAATTAAAGTAGTGGCGCTGTCTGCAAGATCTTGTCTTCTACAGCATGACAGTATGGTGAATTTGGTGTACTTTATTTGTGCTTTCTTTCATGAGATAATGGTATACAGGGCGTACGCTATTATAGTCACAAGTGATCAATGGTAAATTTTGATTTACAGAGATCTGCCCCAAGGGTGGATAGTCAGGAGTGGCATGGAATGTGGGAGGACATGGGTCAATATTAGGAGGACCTCTCTCTTCCAATGCTTTAGGAGTTCACTCCTGAACAGCTGCATGACCCACTCTCCACTGGACTTATGCACAGGCCATATGGGGCTAGAGAAGGGTGAGCGAGTTTTGTTGAGCACTCCTTGGCTCTCCAGTTCATGACTCATCTTACGTATGGGGATCACGGAGTCTCAGTTCATGTGGTATTGCTGACAACGCACCATTGTGGTGGTGATTGGTACACGCTGCAGAAGGGTCCTTTGAGAGACCAGGCAAGGTTCTCAACTGTCTAATGCCACAGCAGCTGTCCTGAAAGCCCACCAAAGTCCTTTTAAGTCTTTGAAAGAAACACTCCTGAAGTAATTGACACTAATAATACAATAGGGGCCTCTTGAGTAGTCACAATAGGGTGTTTCTTTCACTCCTTTCCAATCAAGCTCACCTCAGCTTCCAATAGAGACAGCTGCTGAGACACCCCTGTCACCTGTTATGAACTGGTTTAAACACAGAAGACCAAAAGAAAATAAGACTCTGAATAAAATGGATTGTACCCAGAAAGGTTCAAAATGTACCCAAGAAACATGATTAAAACTAAACGAGGTTAGATGTTGGTGCCAAAAATTGATATATTTTATTTAATAGTAAAAGAGGCAAAGAGAAAGAAAGAGAAAAGAAAGAAAGAAATAGAAAAAAATTTGTGCATGGGGGATGGGGGGACAGAGAGAGGGTGACAGGGGTTAGTTAGAAACATATCACCCTTCCAAGGGTCCCAATGACATCTTGTTGCTCGCCTCCATCTGGTCTCCTTGGTGGTGAGAGTTCCCTGACGCAGTGTTGAAAAGTATAGAATCTAGTGGATTAATATACTTTTGGGCCTGGTGGTAACACCCACATGCTTCCCCTAAGGGGGTTAGGTTTGACACTGTCCCTTGCAACACTGTGGATCTGTTTCATCATGTTGCAGTGCTCTGGTGCAGGGTCTGGGGACCCCTTTGGGCCTGTACTGCTGTACTTCCTGTGGATGCAGCTTTTCCTGGGGTGAAGGGGCCCCACAGCTGAGCTCCTCTACATCCCAGAGGATGGGTGTTAACTGCCTCTGGCCAGAGGCTTTTTTCACCACACACCCAAAACCTCTCTTCCTCCCCACTACCCTTTGGTGTGAGGGTCTGTGCAAGTCTGGCAGCTGATATCCCTGGGGCTGTGGTCTCCACCCTGAAGTTGCTAAGCTTGATCCCTCTGTGAATGTATTCTTCTTTCCCCAGCCCAGTGACGGGCCATCACTTCAGTCAGAAGGCCTGCTCAGGATGTGGTAGTCTTCTCTGCAGTTTTTGTAGTACAGTTTGGCTGTAATAGGCAAAAGTCCTTCATGAAGATGTTTAAGCTATAAATTATAACGTTCAGTCTCTGACATCACCCCAGTGATGGAAACAGGTTCTGCCCCCAAAGATCCCGATGGCATCAAAGCACATTGTGTGCCAGCGTCAACCAAAGCTGTGTATTTTTGTGGTTGTGGTTTCCCAGGCCATCGGGTCCTATATCCGATAGACCTGATTTTCACTTTGCTAGAGTCAGGGCCCCTCTAGTTCTGACCATTGTTCCCTCCCTGGGCATACATTCTGGAGGTCCCTTCAAGGGGATCATCCTTTCTGTTATGCCTAGCAGCTAGTCATGGGAAACTGGAGCTACATTCACTCTTGCAGAATTCCTTGTTAGTAGTTTCCTCCTTAGTTTATGCACCTGTGCTGCTAGGATAGAGGTGGGTTTTCCTTCCCATCTTCTCGTGTCTTCTCCATGCTCATGCAGGAGGAACAACAGGTCGCTTTGTGGGGTGTATCCCCTCTCCCTCTCCTGGGGATGCCTTCTCCTGACAACAGGGACTCTGGTTTGTACTGACAAAACTTGGGAAATGTCTTCTTTAAGCTCCTTCCTGAGTTTCTGATGGGTCTCTTCAATCATCTCTTCCACTTTTTGCATACTTTCAGTCGAGTCTGTTTCCCCAGCCAAGACTGGGGCTCCTGTTGGGGCATGGATAGTATTTTCACATATCCAGAGGCTTCTTGTCACAGCATCAGCTCTTTCATTTTCCACATCCCATTGCAGTGTTGCTAGGAAGTGGGAGTACACTTGTGGCCTAAGTCCTGTGAGTTTTAACCACATGAGTGTTATACATTTTACAAGGTCTGGACTTTTAGTGGGTTGGTCGTTATTTGAGAAAATGACCTCTAGCAAAGCCAGTTCTCTCAAGCATTGGATTCTTGCTCCGTGGTTTTCCAGCAGCCTTGCTGCAGCTGGAGCTCTTGTCGGCAAAGATGACTCTCCCTCACAGTTGTTAAGAGTCTGGTCCAGAGGCCAAGAGGTTCTGGTTTCCTTGCAATTCCCTGGTCAACACCCCCATCATGCAACAGAGATCCCAAGTGCCTCGCTTCAGTACCATTCAAAATTGTACCATCACCTGCAGTGTCCCAGACTCAGATCAATCAGCTCAACCTGGACTCATCTGTTCATTGGGTGAGGTCTTTCCTCAGATTGTGGAGACTTTCTAAGAGGAAAGATTCCGTGATTATTTATTCTTCTGATTTTGCAGATGGCTGTGAGGGTCCCAACATCCCATCATCATCCACCAGGCAAACGGATTTGGTCTTGTATTTTCTCCTTTGGGCAGCAATGACTGCTGTTGGCTTTGGCTGCCTGTCTGGTTTAATTGTAGCCTGAGTGACCGTGGTGTTTGCTGATTTGTTTGCCTTCCCCTCTGGCTGTAGGTGATGCTGTATGGTATTGGAGAAGTATGTGCTAAGCATTAGCCATGGCCCAGCACAAAGCAATGAGCTGCTTCTCTCTGGAACTGCCACTACAATTTTCCTTCAAATATTCTGCTACCTTAGCTGAGTCCTGTGTTTGTTAAGGGGGGGGGGACTTCCTAACTATTGGGGCAGAGTATTTCTTCAAAATCGGATCTATCTCATCCCACATTCCATGCCACTCAGGATTTTCCACCCCTGGCGAAGATCTCTGGGCAGCCTCCCTAGAAATCTCAGCCCTGATTAAAAATATGTTGTAGGCCATACAGAGGAGACACAGCAGAGCAAGCAACAAGAATATGGTGTCTTTAACATCCAGAGGGAAATCAACCTTCTCAAAAGGTGGCGTGCCAACCTGAAGGGGGAGATGGAGGTGAAAGGCTGGGAAAAATCATCCTCTACTGTTCCCCCAACAGGCTGGGTGCAATTACTAATGAATGCCCAGAAGCAGCAGCTGAGACTAAGACAGGCAAACAGCACTGCATACACATCCCAAATAATCCTCATTGCCTCTGATGTTATCTTTGCATAAGCTCTGCAGAGTGTATAAACCAAGCAACCTTGGTTTGTGTCCCTGATCTGAAAAAGAGCACCATCGCAGGCAAGTGGTCCCATATATACAGAGAAGTATAGAAGCTTAGGTGCCACAGCCCCATGATGAGACCAAGCAGCATGGTCACCAGGGAATTCTCTACCCAATACACAAATTTTTTTGGTCAAAATTGTTATCTTCTCACTTTCTCTCTTGTGCCCCTTTAGCTGGGCCCCAAATTTGTCTTGATTTAAGACAATTTAAGAGAAGGATACTCCAAAATGAGTTACCTTCCCTTTTAGTTTTAACCACTCCGTTTTCACCAATAAGGAGAGATGAATGAAAGTAGATATACATGAAAAAAAAGGTTACTAATAAACAAAACAGCAACAGGAAAAAAGTAACAGTAAATAAACTCTAGATACAAAGCTCCTAAATCTCACAAAGAGAAACAAAAATGGTGGCGAAACCCCTTCCCCCAAGATGGTGCTCTCCACAGACAACCATGTGTGGAGAGAGAGAAGAGAGAGAAAAAAAACCCCAACACAGCAACCAAACCTCCTCAACTACAAAAACTCCCTCTTCCCCCAGGTTAGAACCAAAAAGAAAACCTGGAGTCGAAAACCAGCCAAATGCCCCTCTTATCTCTCTGGTGGCAGTAGCTCCATAGACAAAGGCAGCTGAAACACTCCAGCAGCTGGAGCTCGTGGAAGGACTTTGCCTTCTCCTCAGCCAAAGTGGCAGGCAGCCAGCTGGGGAAACCATTCAGAGCGGGGCTTGTCTGTTTTTCTTGGCATGGTGCTGACAGGTATTTGTGGAATTCGTCTGGAAGCAGTTTTAGGATTGCGAAATGCAGCTTGTTGGAAATCTGCCTGAAGCAACCTCCTTGGGAAAACCAAAAGAAAACAGAGGGGAAGTTCTACCTTGCACTGCCTCAGCTCTCCCAGCAAGTAAAAAAGGGAAAGAGCAAGAGAGCTTCTTCCAGTGTGACCCCCAACCTTAAAAGGACCTGGCACCCCCCCACCTTTGGGGTTCCAAATCTGTCTGCCAGATCTTAAAGAGACAGTAACAATTCTGGGCATATCACAGATAGATATGGAATACAGTAACATTTTGGATTACCCAGGACATTGATCTATGGGGGGATGGGCTCCAAAAGGAGCATCACTCCAGTTGCAGGAAGAGCACTGGAGAATACCCCTGGTGCTGGAAGTCCCATCATCTGAATGCTTTCAATTGAATGACTGGGAAATGAGAACAAATCCAACAGTTACTGCTTTTTGTTATGTCACAACTTGCCTTAGTTTTAAGTGTGACTTTTTCTTCCAAGGGTCAGGTAGTATTTGTTCTATTTATGTTGTGTTAGAGTGGTCTTTAGGGAAAAGGACACTGCTTTCTTTCCCTTCTTGCCCACTGACCCCCTGGGCACTCAAAAGTACACTTGGCCATTATGACTGTTAGAGGAGAAGTCTTGATGTGCTGGTTGACTAATCCAGGCATACACAACCACGTTGCAATACTGGAAAAATTGTTCTGAAAACACATAAAGATAAGCCATTTAGCATCCCTCATTTTAGACTCTCTGGTTCCATTGCAGCTTTATCTACAGTGGATTTGCTGTTTGCTCTCATCCAGTGCAATCCTTCCGGTCCAGAGCTGGCTTGATTCATGTATAGTGAATCCAAGAGTCTCTGCCCATAGTTTTCACAGCTGTGTGGGGAATCAAAGAACTTGAAATGGCCCTTTCCACTTCTGCTTGAGCAGTTCTTCGTTCCATGTCTGAGTGTACATCCAGTCTCACAGCTGGTGAGGATGTACTTAAACATCCAGGTTTACCGATGAGGCTAAACCAACAAACTCATAAAATGATAAAAGCATTTTTCCCAAGGAGACATCAAATTCTCTTAAACTGTGGTTATCTATCATATGGCTGTTCCCAGGAATAGTTACAGTCTGGTATGGTGTCCCATAAAGGATTACATATGGGCTCACCTTTTCTTTGAAGCCAGTGGTCTTCTTGTTCCCATCTCGCACACTGATTCCTACCTAGAGGCCGACTATGAGAGCCACCCTTCCCTGGGTTCCATTGATCCTTTATTCCATTTTCTTCTCTCCTGGGTCTTTGGGCTCATTAAAGCTGCTATTAGTTTCCTATCCCCGCTTTCCTTGATGTTGTCTCAGTTATTATATACTTTCCAGGCAGTTTCCAATAATTTGTTTATGTTCCGAGAGCCTTCCCCCTCCAGCCTCTGAAGGTTTTTTCTAATATCGGGAGCTGATTGTCCCTGAATAATGCTGCTGAGGTGTAAAGTAACACTGACCTGGTTTGGATGGAGAACGCTGAGGGGTGTGTGCATGCAGTTTTGGAGGTGTTCATTGTCCCTTAGAGCTCCTCAGTTCCCAGCGTTACTTCTTAGCAAGGAAATGAAGAGGACTGTATGGTTCCTGTTCTTTTGGAGCACTTCTTGACACTTTGTCAACCAGAGATTTCTCCTCCGCTACAGATGCAAGCAACTGCCGTCACACAGAGCAATTCCTGTGAGTACCAAATTGCCCAAAAGACAAGACACGTTGGAGGAAGGCGCAATGAGTGGGATTGCCTTGTGCGCTAGTCACTTGCCTTTTTCTGTCTTTCCTCTGAACACTCCTTACCAGGTGATTCCCTGTAGAAACATGTGGTGCATAATCAGACCAGCGATCAGATGCAAGACTCTGGGTGGAAAGAAAGTTGGCCAGAGTTAATGAAGAGAGAAAAGCAGCTTCTTGCGCATGAGCAAAAAGGGAACAGTCCTTTTCCAGAGCTGTGTGTGGAGGGGTGAAGGAGAATGGCAGCTCTAAGGCTGCCTCTACAGTGTGCTTGAGTTATAGGTGAGAGCTGGGTCTTCTGGGTGCAGAAGAGTGCTTTGTGAAAAGCCTTTCTTCAGCCACAAGAAGCTTTTCTTGTCCTCCAGCATCTGAGTTCTTTGCAGGCCTTAGTGAAGGAGTAACTCATCCACAAAGGGTCCTGTTTCCTCTGCAGAAGCTTTGTGTGGCCTGGCAGCAACCAACCAGTGTCGGGGGGGGGGGGGGGGGGGGGGCCCCCCACCTTGGNGGGGGGGGGGGGGGGGGGCGCTCCACAACTTGGACAACACTTGCTTCATAAGCTTTGTCCTGCAGCATTTGACATACACTCTGCCACTGGCCATGCCACTTGCTCTCCTAGGGGCAGAGCTGGTCCTATGAGTCCTTGCTCACTCAGCTCTGAGGGATGGAAAAACAACAGTGACTCTAGGAAGACAGGTCTCAAGTTTTCTCTAGAAGCTGCCTTTGGGTACTGTGTTCAGAAAAGGTTTGGCAGAGCACAGGGAGCGTGTTGTTTGATTTCAGAAACTCATGGAATCCCAGTTTGGAAGGGACCTCAAGGATCCAAGACCAACCTTTCCTGGCAAAAGCACAGTCTAGACAAGATTTGCCCAGCACCCGGTCCAGCTGAATCTCAAAAGTGTCCAATGTTGAGGAATCCACTGCTTCCCTGGGGTGATTATTCCAGTGGCTGATTGTTCTCATTGTGGAAAATTTTCCTCTGCGTCCAATTGGAACCTCCCCAGGAGTAACTTGCATGCATGAATGTGCCATGCTCAAAGTTTCAGGGAAAGTCATTCCTATCTTCCTGTGACTGATGAAGTGCATTTGAAAGGATGTTGTCACAGGGATTTCCTGCTGTTGCCAGAAAGGTGCTAAAATGGAGGACATGGGCATCCTGGATCCCCAGGATTGCTTCGCACCTCATTTCTGTAGTGCTCTGCCACTGTGCTAAGTGACAGGGTTGGTCACTGGTGAATGATGAGGAAGGGGAAAAAAACCCAAACCAAACCACCCCTGAAAAGCCACGTCAGGTGGCACTGTACAAGATAAATCAGAAACTTGTGTGGGATTCTATTAAAAGCTGGAATTTTGTGGAGGAAAAAACCCCATTCCTTGTTTGTCAAACCCTTGAGGTTTTTGGCTGTGATTCTAGTTCTGGGATGCAATGATAGGCGTTCATTCTCACAAAGGCACCTCTGTGCTCTCCAGTCTGGTGTGTCGGTGCCTTTTCTGCCCAGGGGAGGTAAAGGCCAGGACCTTTCTTCCCCCACACCTTTCGTGTGGGAGCAATCCCTGGACGTGTTCAAATTTTGGAGGTCGGCTCACAAAGGAGGAAGACAGTGCCTTCCCTTCCTGGGGAAGGAAAATACCCAGGCCTGGGGTTGGTGGGGCAGATGATGGGCTGCCCCGGGGAGGTAAAGGCCAGTGACAGCTTTCTGCAGTGCTCCACAGTCTCCCCAGTGCTCTCAGGGTCCTCCTCAGGGTTCCCATGCCCCTTCCATTGCTCCCTGTCTCCTGCACTGCTCCCAGTGCCCCCTCCAGTGCTCCCAATGTCCCTCATTGCTCTCCAGTTCCCTCCCCTTCCAGTGTTCCCCAGTCTCTCCACTTGGATGGTGGCACCTCACTGGTCAGTGACATCCCAGCAGGCATCAATTATCCCATGGGTAATGGCACCTCCCCAGGCACCTCTCGCTCTTGGTTTCATATCACCTGTGCCAGGAAATGCATTCTGGAGATCTCCCAGATATCTGGATTCTCCTTCTGTCGGGTACCAGGGGAGGGTGGGGGGGTTGAGGGTGGCACAGTTTCCCCCATGAGGACCAGGGCTTGTGAAGGAGCCTCACCTACCTGTTCCTCCTGAACCTGCAAACATGGTGCCCACCTTGGCCTATCTGCTGCTCGGTCCCACCCTGAGCAGGAGGCAAGAGGCAAACCCACCTCTTCACCTTCCTGAAAAGCCCGTGTCCCCTCATGAGGCCCCCCCTCCCCATCCCAGCCCCCGTGGTCCCAGCACGGTCCCAGCCATTAGACAGCTTCATCACCAGGCCTAGGCCCCTCAGTCCAGGTGGTAACAGAGGTGTTTATTTTGTATCCACAGGTGCACCTCAGCAGGTGAGCTGCTTCCCAGCCCCGTCACCGGCAGCCGCTGCTGCAGCCACTGCTCCAGCCGCAACCCCTCATGAGCTGGACCAGCACCTGGAGCTGAGATGAGAGGGGGAGAGAGAGAGAGAGAGAGAGAGAGAGGCATTCGATCAAACAGGTGGGGAGAAGGCAGAGAATTTCTGCAGGATTGGCTCCAACCACCTGGAATGGGATCACATCAAGGTGTCCATGGAGATGCCTCTGGTGATTTCCCAGCCCATGAGAAGGTCCCTGGTGCAGCTGAGGCAAAGCCAGGTTGGGCTGAGACCTTGGGTGTCCCATACAGGTGTCCCCTCTCAGGACAAGGTATTGTGGGGTAGGACTCTGCCAGGGAAGGACATGCTCTCAGGTTTGGGTAGGAGACAGCCAGCTGTCAAGGTCCCTCTGCCTTCAGCCAGGACTTTTCCATCCCACATGGGAAGCAGATGCTGGGTGTCCAGGTGGATGTCAGGGGAGTCCAGCCCAGAGGTAGCCTCCAGATCTCACTTCTGTTGCCCGGGGCTGCCTGAGCGGAGGGACGCGGGGAATTCCATCCCCTTGGAGCTACCTGCAGAACTGCCTCTGCTGCTCCTGCCGCCGTCGGTTGTTCTCAGCCAAAAACATGAAGATGTTCCTCCGCGTCTGATGTGGCTCCAGCCCACGGACCACCTGGATGGCTCGTGGGGAAAGGTGTCTGCAACAACAGGCAATTGCTGTCCCAGAGCTGCCAGCTGCCTCTCCCCTCACGCCACCCTGTGCCCACACACTCCCACCTCAACCCACCTGGTCCCGCATTCACCCACCTGGTCCCAGGCTGGAATCTCTCTGCCATTTTCTCTGTGGGGAGGGGGGTTCCAGCCTTCCCCCACCTCGCAGTGACCCCCTTTCTTGGGGGCTGGGATGGACGGTGGGGAGCCCAAGCACCTCCAGTGCCGAATACCTGCCAAGGAGGGGACACTCTCAGCAAACCAGAGGTGCCACTTCCCAGAGGACCCCTGGAAAAGTGGGAGCCAAGAGACTCGGCACCTCACCTTGGTGGATGGCTGCTCTTGCCCTCCAGAGCTCTCCCTTGGGGGATATGTAGGGAAATCCCTGCCCTGTACCTGGATGACCCATACCTACACCCCATGGACACCCATCTCCTTGAGCTGCAGGAGTCCCCTTGAAGCCCCAGGACAATCACAGTCCCCAGGGCACCCTAACCCCATCTGAGACCCCTCTCTCAATCTGGGTCGCCAGGGACTCCCATCTCCTGGGGTCTCCCATCTCCCCCCCCAGTCCCCAGGGACTACCCCCAAACCAGCCCAGGGACCCCCGAAAGTGCTCTGGGACACCCTAGGTCCTCCATAAACATCCAGCCCCTCCAAGGAACCTGTCCCATGCCTCATCAGTCCCTTGTGGTCCCCCCTGACCTCCAATTCCACCTCCTGTGCCCTTGTCCCAGGCAGGTTCTATGGGCAGCCAGGGTGACCTGACACAGAGGGTCTCTGCCTGTACCTGAGGCATCTGTTGGTCCTCCCCAGCAGCCCAGGCTTCCCACGCTGCCCATTCCACCTTCTGCTCTCTCCAGTGGGAATTCCCATGTGCCCATTCTGCACACAGCTGCCAGACATCCTGGAGGTGTCGGGCATGATTAGGCTCAGCTTTTGAGGGGCTTCCTTCAGGTCTAATCCATCTGGCACATACCTGCAGTGCTCTCTGGCAGTTCTCAGAAGCCAGGAGTGTGATGTCAGGCCTGGCTGAAGGAGCTAACTCCTGCCCACCTGCCTCCCTCATCCTGGGATAACTGGCTGGGCATGGGGGGAGCACACTGCAGAAATACCCGGAGTCATCCATGAGCATGGGGCACCTAGGGAACCTGTTTTCCTTGGGGCCAAAACTGCCCAGGTGTTCAGGAGAAGTGGGGAGCTAGGGCTATTTCCCATGGACCTTCCTGAGTTGCTACAGTCCAAGCATCTGAGGGGGATTTCACCGAGGGTACAAGGATCCCTCCAATCCCTTCCCATGAGAGTTTCACCTGGCAGGTGGCTTCGGCCCTGGTTCTTGCTGCCTTGTGCCTGGCCTCTGGTTTGGCAGCAAAGGGAGGGAAAACTTTCTAGGATGCTCTTGTTCCCCTGGGAAAGGAGAAAGCTCTTGGGAGCAGCCTGTGAGGTTGTGTGGTCACAGGATGTGATCACCTCATGTGTGACAGAGCAGCAGGAAGCCATTGCATACCTGTTCTGACCCTGTGTTTCTCTGCAACCTTTTTGTGTTGGGTGGAAAAAGCCTCGGACACAGCAAGCTGAAACCTGGAATCACAGAATGACAACATCCTGAATTGGAAGGGACCCACAAGAATCAGTGAGGCCAACTTCAGAAGCAAATGATGCCACAGGCTTGAGGAATAGCAGATCTCATGTTGCGATATGAAGCGACGCAGAGTCCCCAGGCAGGTGCAAAGGAGGACTTTTATTGCCAAAAACCTGGCATTTTTGTGCCTTTAGTTGGTTATTGATTTACATAGTTTTAAGGCACAACAAACCCAATTCAACCAACCATCATACGCCACGGTGCGGGCACGAGGCAGTCACGCAGCATGCCTCTCTGCCCCTATTCTAGCTGAGTCACTCTCCCACAGTCCTTTCCTACTTAAGCTAAGTAACAGGCCGGAGTCATGATTTTACCAGGCCTTCCCTTTACAAAGCTTCGCTTATCGGTAACAACTCCACACTCTGCAGGCAACGAAGGAACCAGAAAATCACCAAGGAAATGCACTCACCTGGGGAACATGTGGGCCTGTGCAGCCGGCATCCCCGGAGCAGTGGTCACTCCATTGTTGACACCAGAACCCAGCAACCTCAGCCTCTGCAGAGTGACATCGAGCTGTCAGGAGGTTTCCACGGAGGAAGCACACCTGTTTCCTGCTCCTATAGGAGCCACTTCTCCAAACCCCTCTTCCCAAACCTCATTCGTGAACATCATGGAATCAAAGAACCAATAAGGTTGGAAGAACCCTTGGAGACCAACAAGTCCAACCAAGGCCACATCCACATGTCTCTTAAATCCCTCCAGGGATGATGAGTCCACCACTGCCCTGGGCAGCCTGTTTCAGGGGTGCACAACCTCTTACATGATGAAATTTTCCCTAAAATCCCACCTAAACCTCTCCTAGTGCAATTTGTCTTTTGTTATCTCAGAGAAGAGACTGACCCCCGCCCGGCTTCACCCTCCTAGATGCAGAGAGCAAGAAGGTCCCCCCTGAGCCTCCTTTTCTTCAGGTTCAGCCCCCACAGCTGCTCCTCATGAGACCTGTGCTTCAGACCCTAGCCTCTCTGCCCTTCTTTGGACATGCTCCAGCACCTCAATGTCCCCAGATTCCAGCTCACCGTGAGCAGCAGAGCCACCCAGATGTCCTGACTCCCCAGTTCTGCAATGCAGCTGCAGTAGAACTGCATGCACAGGACATTGTCCTGGCAGGACAGGATGCCAATATTCTTGAAGGTGAAGGCAGGGTGCTGCCTGGTTCTCAGCTGGAAGGAGTACAAGAGAATGGTCTCCTCCACACAGCCCTTCACCATGTCGGGCGGGAGAGAATTGGTCTGGGACAACCACCAGTAATCCAGGGGCATGATCTCAATGTCACCTGTGAAGACGAGAGCATTCTCATTGCCACAGCTGAGTAAATTCTCATGTGACATTCATGGCAAAATGCCAGAAAGACAGGTTTGGTCTGGGGGCAACTCAAGTTGTCTTCCAACTTTGGGGGCAATTCCCCCCTCCTCCAAAGAGCAGAGGGCACACAGTCCCCCCAAATGCAGAGCTGGATCCCTTCTCACCAGGGATCATTACAGTTGGGAACACCAGCTCCCGTAGACAGGACATATCTATGTCCAGCCGGAAGACGGGTCTTCGGACCAGATACACCTCTTCTGTGCCATTGATTTGCTCGTGGATCACAGCGAAGGTCCCAAGACCTGGGACAAGAACACCCTGCCCAGGAAGAAGACAAAACAGTTGAGACAGGTGTTACATCCCAGACCCTTGAATTCAGGGGTTAAACTTAAGATTCCTTTACTCTAGCTGGTGCAAAGGAGATATCCCCACCCAGCTATTCTCAAGAGGTGAAAAATCACACAAAAGGCAAAAATACAGAAAATTACGGAAACTTTGGCAAAGGAGTAAATACACCAACAAATTCAACATAAAACCACTTATCATACCATTACTTAGCATTTATTTAGCATTTACCCAAAAAGCTCCATGAAAAGAGGATTAGAAGGAAAGACAGAGACAGAAAAAGTACAGCAAAACACACTTATGGCTTCCAACTCCTGAGTTCCCCCCACAGAGCCCCAGAGAAGGCAGGGTCCAGATGCTGGCTACATCGCTGTCAGCCTCTTTTAAGCCCTGGGGCCTTTGTGGGCCCGCTGGTCGCTCAGTCAATCAGAGGGCAGGGCAGCACCGCCCCATAGGTGCTGTGATTGACCGCCCAGCTGGGGGGCTGGGAGCGGGGCAGGGCACTGCTTCACTGATGCAAAGCCTGGCCTGCCCCTCCCACCAGACGCTGGTGTTACAAGTGCAAGATGTCTCGAGATGTTGATCTAGTCCAGTCTATGACAACAGGAAATGTGAAAACTGTGGGGAAACCCCACGTTCTCCAATTTTTTACTTTCCCTCTTCAAAATATTCAGAAAAATTCCTCAGCTAAAGAAGATCCCAAGCAACTCCAACCCAGGGAAAGATTACCAGGGATGATCCTTGGCAGGGACCTAGCATGATCCTGTATCTCTCTGCTAGGTCTCTCCACCCCTGGCAGCTCAGGGCACACTAAGAGGAGTTCTCTTGGGGTGGTGCCACGATGCTCAGGGAGGGGGACCACAAGGGATCAAGACCCCAGCCCACCTTGTCCAGCTTCATCTGTCCTAGGACATAGGCAGACACGACATCCCAGATGGCCACTACCTCTGCAAAGTACCAGAAAGAAGCGTCAGGTAGCATGCGTGGCATTTCAGGAAGCTCCGTGGAGTGATAGATGGGGCTGACAAAGAGCCTGGACTGGACTGTGCCCCTGGTTCTGCCTCCTTCTACTCCCCAAGCAGTGCTGGGGCAGAACTGGGGGTGTGGAAAGGGCTCAGAACCACGGTTGTGGTCATCCAACCCCCAAAAAGAGATGGCACCCCATAATCTAGCTGGCTCCTGAGAGCCCAGTAGGAGCTGTCAGACCTCCCATGAGAGCCAGAACCTCGAAAGGTCACAGCTCTCACAACTTGAAAGCTCACCCTGGTAGAGGGGACATGCTGTGCCAATGGGATCCTCAGAACAGCCGCAGCTCTGTCCAACCCTCCTCTTGGCCCTTGGGGGACTCCCCAGACCCTCACCTTTGGTGGAGAGCCGCAGGAGTGTGGGGAACAAGCAACTCTGCTTCTTGCTGATGCTGATGGTGCAGCACTCCTCCATCCTGCTCCCCAAATTCCTCTCCGATCAGCCCCTGCCCTGTCTGTCCTTGAGGGCCCTCCCATAAAAGCCCCCACACCCACCGGAACAACCCCCCAAGCCTGCTCCAGGCAGTGCCCAACAGCCCCCAGACATCACCATGGGGTGCACCCAGTGATGGGGGGTGCCAGCCTGTGATGTCACTGGCAGCCTTGGGACATGCACTGTGATGTCAGCAGAAAGATGGCACCTTGGAGGTGGGGGAGGGGGGTTGTGGAAGGAAGAGCCTGTCCTGGCTCACCTCAGGTGTTGCCAGCTGTCAAGAGGTGTCACTGCTGCTGAGCAGGGCTGAGTCCCTAGAGATAATCATAGTTAATAACCAAAATAAATATATAAATATAAAAATACCTTAATAATATCTACTAAAAATTATGAAGAATCCGTTTTCTGGGCTTTTTTTTTGCTATGAAGTATGATGGATTAAGGGTTTTTATCCTGGCTCCCACTTTTCCAGGGGTCCTCTGGGAAGTGGCACCTCTGGTTTGCTGAGAGTGTCCCCTCCTTGGCAGGTATTCGGCACTGGAGGTGCTTGGGCTCCCCACCGTCCATCCCAGCCCCCAAGAAAGGGGGTCACTGCGAGGTGGGGGAAGGCTGGAACCCCCCTCCCCACAGAGAAAATGGCAGAGAGATTCCAGCTGGAAATTAGGATAAAAAGGGGGTTGCATCCCCCAACAATTCGAGAGACCCCACGGGAAATGCCCATGGTCTCTCCCTTTATTCAAGTAAAATTACAGGACTCCTCTGTCTCCTTTTTGGAGAAAAGCCTCTGATGTTTGTGAATTAATTTTCCTGACACTCTCTTGCTTTCTTGGCTTTAGGAGGGGAAAGATGCTGTGGTCACTGTGGGAAGAATTCACCACCACTGTGGGAAGAATTCACCACCACTGCGGGAAGAATTCACTACCACTGCGGGGTTCTGTCTCCTGCTGCCTTTCTTCTACCGTGAGTGGAGCTCTGCTCATAGGAGCAGTCATTGCACTGCGTGAGAAACAGTGCTCACAAATAAAATTTTAAGAGATTTTATTGAACAAATGACAATTGCAGACCTCAATGGGCAGTCTGCCTAAACACAAAGTAAAGGAAATCAGCGCTGGGTGCTTCACTGATGAAAAATTCAGTCAGGGGCACGGCTCGCGGCTAGGGAAGGTATATTTTATACTCCGGAGTCAGGCACAACCCCCCCTCCCCTGGTTCTGCCCGCTGAAGAGACAGCAATTGGCTCCCAGGCATCCAGGTTCATTTATTGGCTCGTTGGTTAACTCGTTGTTGGCCAGGGGGTTCCCTGAATGGTTGGTCGCTTGTCCAATGGTGTTCTTGGGCCTATCCCCTTATGATAATAAGGCCTACCCCCACCTTCTAGAAAATTCCGCGTACCAATCATTATGTAAGGGTAATTTTAAATAACCACTAATAATTAACACATCAATGTTAACGGAACAAGGTAACACATTAACAAACTCATTAACCGTAATAAACTACTCAACAATTTAACGAACAATGAACACATATACGAAAGCCAACTTTACTGTTCACCATCTATAACACACTGGGACCTTATTAACACCCTACCTCACCAAACAAAGGACACTTCACCATCTGCTTGGGTGCCTCAGGGAAAACCCTGGGATTGCTGAGTGTAGTATATAATGTGAAATAATTCGTGCTAAAATTTTAAGATTACAGCATTTTGCTGAGGTTGAGAGAAAGCACAAATACTGGAAGCAGGTGACCGCCAAAACTTGTGCTGTTTAAGGGATTTCTGTCTAAGCCCTGGCAAGGTACATTCAAATTGCATTCCACAGATAAGCATTCCGTGGGATTTCCTCATCTGGCAGAGCTCCAGGATGTGTGTATTTACAAATATATGATTCCAGGATGTGTGTTCTGTGTATGTATATGCAGCAAATAATGTGCTTTCACCAGAAACTGATTCCAGCAGCAAAATCGACTACTGATTTCAGGAACTGTTGTCAGACGTGGTGGAAAAAACAGGAAATTACATTGTTGTATTGAAAAGATAAAATTAACAAAGAAGAAAAAGGTATAAAAAGACACCTCAGAGAAACCGCAGCTGTGAACTAACGAGATTCGAACCGATAATGGTCGGAACTCAGCTCACCCAGCGCCGATCGCCTGGCTCGGTGTTGCTTTTACTTCATAGCTCTTTTCAAATTTACTACATTGATTATTAATAAATTCTCTTCAATCACAATATTGATTGGTTCATTTATAACACTGAGCCCCTTCCCCGTCCAAGGGAGCCTTTCCCGGCCGTGTTCGGGAGCCGGGCTGCTGCTGCCCCGCCCCCGCCGTGCCTCTGCTTAGTGCTCGAGGCTTTTTTGCTACACTATAACCCCAGACCCCCTGCCTGCCGGGACACCCCGCAGCTCCTGCTACAGCTGCCGAGTTTCTGCTGCTTCTTGCTTGCTACCCCGTGTGAGGTCGTCCCTGCCGTTCCAGTGTGCTGCTTCCAAGGTTCCTGCTGAGGCACCGGGATCGGCTGCCCGTGGGGGTTTGTGGAGCGAGCCCCTTCTCCATCCCTTCCACCCGCTGCGCCCGCCATTACCGCGTGAGGGCCAAGCTCGCTCCGGAGCGCCCCCTGGCGGCGCGGGGGAACAGCGCACCCGCCCTGCTCGGCGGGAGCCGCCAGCGCCCCCTGGCGGCTGTGAGCGGAACTGCACCGAGGGGAAAGGGGCTGAGAGCTGAGAGAGGCCAGCACTGGGTTCTGCTTCTGTTCGGTATCACTGCCACAGTTATTGCTGCTTGTTTGCCTTGTTATACAGACTAGTAAAGAACTGTTATTCCTTTTTCCATATTGTTGCCTTCAAGCCCCTTAACTTCAAAGTTATAATAATTCAGAGGGAAGGGGGTTATATTCTCCATTCCTGCCTTCCTTAGCAGACACCTGTCTTTCAAACCAAGACAAGGAGAAAGCTCTGGTTGACACAAAAAAGGTGTGTCAAGAAGTGCTCCAAAAGGACAGGAACCACATAGTCCTCATTTCCTCACGAAGAAGCAACTCTGAACACTAGAGAGCTCTTAGGGACAGTGAACACCTCCAAAACTGCATGCACACACCCCTCAGATTTCTCCATCCAAACCAGATCAGTGTTACTTTACACCTCTGCAGAGCTGTGCACTCAGGACATCCCCTCCATTTCCACAGCGTTTTAGTCCACGGCAATTATCAAGAATTGGCGAATTTCCCAGACCCACTTGGTTTCTCCCAGAGTGACCCTTGCTGCTGTGCTGTCTTTACTCTCCTGCAGGCAAGAATGTCAGTCATCTGCTGTTCCTGCTGCTCTCAGAAGCAGATGCAAAGGGAATGTGGCAGAGAGCTTGAAGGAAAAACACAGCCTCACCAGCAGAAGTGAGCTAGCATGAAGCACCCAGCTGACAGCTGTTGGAAGAATTTCCAAAGTGGAATGCATAAAGAAGGGATTAAGCTGGCCATAGGGGGGGAGGGGAGCGTTATGCAAAATGAAACTCTATGTCTTTCTTAGTATTTCTGCTGCAAGAAACAGGTGAAAGCGAAGAGGAAGACTTAGGGAACACCTGAAGCATCAAGAGGCTTAACTGCAGGACAGAGGTGTCATGACAAGGCTACAGGCAAGGGACAGGTTCTTGATGTCAGTTGGAATGGCTGACAGTGAGTGATAAAGTGACTGCAAGCAGAGAACACAAACTCCAGCATTCTCCCTCTGATGCTGCCTACTGTGAGCAGTCCAGGAGGTGATCCTCTTCTAGAAGGACCCTCAGCCTCTTGGTTGTTACCATGCTGGCAGTGACCTCCTGTTCAGGAAGCTCACTGCAGGTGCCAGTGCCCAATTCCCCAGATCCACCGAGGTTCCATCCCCTCTGCTCGCACTCATACAGGGGACATCTCTTTTCTACAGCTCAAATTCATGGCTTGGCTTTCTCTAGCCCAGGCTCAGTATCTTCCACAACAAAGTCCTGATCCGCTCTGCCTCAGCTCAAGGCTTATTTTTCAGTTGCTGCCAGGTTCTTACTGAAGACAACCTGCTCAGCGGGGTGCTCTGGGCTCCCAGGTTTAGCATATGAATATACCCAAGATGCAAAAAGGGTACTGACACTTCTACATCATTAAAACCACCCATTGTATCAGGCACAGTTCCCATTTATTTTAAAAATAAATATTTATAAACAAAAGGAAGAGATTCAGAGAACTACAGAGTTAGAAATTTTCCTGCCAACAGCACGAATGTTTCTCATGTACAGTCACAGGAACAAGTTGTACACCAACATGAGCTCTGTCTAAAATACTCTCTCCTCATCAGCTGCCCCAGTCCACCCACACAGAGATCCACATCTCCCATTGCAGCAGCCAGCTCCTCTGCACCTCTCCAGGACTCGTACTGGAGCTGCTCAGTCTCCTTTCATGATCAAGTCCTCGATATATGCATCCAGTTCATCATCTGTATTAATATCAATGTCCTGAAACCAAAGCAACAAGAAATACCAGTGAGAAGTCAATCTTGAAGAACAGTGAAAGAAAAGAGGAGCCAGAGCAGCTCAGCATCCTCTGTTACATCTGGCCTGCTCAGCCTCTCTGCCCCAACCTCCAGCACCCTCCAGCTGCTGACAGCTGCAGTGACAGCACCCCCAGATTTCCCTGTCAGCACCTGAAAGACAACACTGGAAACCCATCAGCACCTGATGCTCAAACAATGCACTCAAGTGATGGATTTACTGTACTGATCTTGGTCGAGGTAGGTTTGGTTGGGTTTTTTTTAGATTTAACATGTTTTCCTAACAGGGAGCAACTGCTTCCAGATACTTTCAGCAGCCTTTCCATTGGTTGATCCTGATTTTATTAAAGTAGTTTTCAAATTTAAAGTTAGTTTATTTATTTAAATGTTTTAATTAAATATATATTTTCTATTTTAATTTAATACTATAACTAATATATCAATTTCACCACAAGATTTTTTTATAGTATTTGTTTAAAGGTTTGCATTTCTATATGTGGAGTTCAGAATCTGCTCAAGAATGGAGCAAAAATTCCCTGCTGAGCACTGCCTATGCCTGGGGAAACTCTCCTGCAGCCTCAGGGCAGAGAACAAACAGAACCTGTGCACTACGTACACAACGTGAGAAATCATTCTGTGAGAATTAACACACATCAGGACTCCCAGGGCCTGGATCCCAAGGGTGGGCAGTGACAGCCCAAGCTGTTCCCAGCTGAGGAAGCTGGAGCCCAGTGAGATGCTGGACTGAAACACTTGTAAAGCCTGGAGGGGATGAGCCAGGCTGCTACTGTGAGGCAGCTCAGGGTTTGCTACTTCTCCTCACCCACCTCTTGCACTTTCTGCAGAAGGGCCATGATATTAGTCCTCAACTTCTGCAGTTTCTCCTCCGTTTCCTTCAGCTTCCTCTCTGAGTTCCGGAGGTTTTCCTCGCAGGCTTTGGCCCGGGTATCAGCACGTGTCTGATACGAATTGCACAGGTTCTGCAGACCCACCTCATACTGCTTAAAATATTCTTTCTGTAGTAGACAAAACACAACAGATGACATGTTAAGAGAAAGCACCAAGCATCCCAAAAACATGAGCACTCACAGGCTTGTAGAAGATCCAAACACCTGGCCCCCATGATCAAATCCTCCCCACAGTGTGCCCCTGCACGCCCTGCCCACGCTCATATTTACATCTGATTTGCCTACTGGAGCCAGCACAGAACTCACATGGGTTTTCACATTCTTCCAATATTAGAACTGCCCCCAAAGTTGCTTGAATTTAGATTAAGGGTGCAGTGTACTTTAAAAAGCATGAACCCACCGGTATGCTGCAGGCAAGGCCTGATATCCCCTGTACACTGTGAGTATCCCTGGTACAGATCACCCAGACAACACAGCCTCTCACTGCAAGGCAGGGACAGCTACACTCACCAAAAATCCCAGACACAACCAAGGTGTCCTGTGGAAGGAGCAGGAGTGGTAACTCCAGCAAATGCCAGCAGATGCCTGAGTTAAAAGAATGGGAGGAGACAAGAGAGAGACTGCCAATATACACAGTGTGAGAGTGGGAGTACAAAACAGCACTGGCTTTGGTCATGTGGTCATCTGCAGGTGGCTTTTTTAATTTACATGTGCCTCCTGGAAAGGTCACTCTTGGTGGTATGTCGGAGAAAGAAAAAGTCAGAGAGGCCAGTTCCTTTGCCCTGCATTCCAGCCAGCACTGGTCCTCCCAGTACCAGGCCTGCGGGTGGAAGACACTGGTGGAAGCTCAGTCTCACCTGTACTGTGCTCAGATAAACAGAGGTCAAAAGTCTTAAGGTGTGCAGCTAACTTGCTGGCAGTCAACCTGCTCTCCTGGGGAAGTGGGAAGGGGTTGGCTTCCATGTTCTCTCACACTAAAGTAAATGACCTATAAAGGGATTGAATCCACACTAACATTGAGGGTTCAATCCCTGTATGGGCCATTTACCCAAGAGTTGGACTTGATGATCCTTGTGGCTTCCTTTAAATTCAGAATATTGTGTGAATCTGGGGATAGTTATTTGTTATTATTTATGATTTTTAAGATTGTCTCCAGATAAGTTATAAGGCTGGGAGCAAAACAAACAGATATGTCTACCTCCTGCTTCTACAAACCTCTAACCTGGCCTCTCTTTTTTAGAAGTTTAACAGCAATGGTTAAGAATTTACGACAGTAGCAGCCAACAGCATTCCCACACAGATGCATGGTAAGTAGAAAAATCCTCAGACTGTTACAAGACTCAAGGCATCTCTCAGAGCTCTCATTCTTTTCCTCAGCTATGTTAGTCTGCCAAGGATCCAAATTATCTTTTCAAGAGTGCACTCTTGCATCAACAGGATGCACATTTGCCATAAGAATGGAATATGTGTGGGGAAAACACGCAAACTTACTTTTCTAGAAGTACTGAACTCACCAAGGGAAACGCCAACAACCCTTCTGAGCTCATGGAACTCAGCTCGCTTTTGGAGATCGGAAAATTTGGAGGCAAGAAGTATCGCAAACAATTCCTGTGCAGGAAAACAAAACACAAAGCCAGAGTTGGGAGTTCAACAGACTGAAGCAATCAGACTGCAGAGCTCACAAGGTCTGTGGTGAACCCACCGAAGGATCTGGGCTAGCAAGTCAACTGTTTCTTGGCTGCTGCTGGGACCAGTGGTGTCAGGCTCAATTCTGACGCAATCCGAGGTAGAAGGTTCAGCCATGACCACCTCCTCTTCCTGCTGTGTGTCTGGAGCCTGGTATTCAGGAGAGGGAGGCTTCATAAGCCTTACATCCTCACTGCCCTTCTCTACCCTGAGAAAAAGTATTAAGGGAATGTCAGGAATCTTTTTCTACACTGGACATACCTGAAGCATGGTTAACAGTTTCATCAGAACCTGTACCCAAGCGTCACTCAGACCTCTAGATGCCTCCAGGGCAGGCATCAGAGTGACAAGCTGATGGAGTCTGTCATGCCCATTCCTTATGAAGCCCTGGACAGTCCTGACCTCACATGTTTCTTGACGTGACAGCAGCATATTTGTCTTCAGGATCTATGGCAATAAAACAGGCCCTTCCTCCCAAAACCAGAACAAGCCTCCAAAATCCAGTAGCTCAAAATAGTTACCAGCGATCCCTTGGCGTGGTGTCTGTAGGGACATAATCAAACTTCACCTTCCACCGGATTGCGTGCCTGACCCTTTCCACAGCCGTGACACGGCCAGTGAACCATTCCTTGTTCACACGCACCTCCACATGCAGCCCCTTATCTGTGAGGGGGAAGCAAAGGTGTTTGCAAACATTCAGCTGCTGGAAAGCACATTCTACAGGAGCTCTAGAGATTCAGGCACCTCAGCAGGGAGCACACCTGAACCTCTGACAATGCCCTCAAACAGTACAGACACCATCCAAACACAATGGGCACACAGGTCAGCTCCTGCTGAGAAACACGAAGATGCATGGAAATAAGCTGGCAATTCCAGATGGAAGGTTTCTCCTGTACTCCAAGCTGTTTGACATGGGCTTCACAGTCTCATGATGGGCTCTAGGACAATTTGCCACATGTCCCTAGTAGGTCACCTTCCAGACAGCTCCCTGGAAGCATGCTGAAGAGATGCCCTGCTCTGGCAGATGGTGCAGTACCACGCCGGCTATCACCTTTCCTGGGGTCTCCCAGCCCCTTTTCTCTCACAGCAGTGCAGCAGATCTGGATACAGTCCTGAGCATTTTCCAGCTGGCATGGCTGCATGATCCACTCAGGAAGGGTGAACATACCATCAGCTACATCCTGCAGCTCAGCCTCACCTCTGTCAACATGACACAGCCATTGATCACAGACCTTTCTGCACCACAGTTGCCTCTGGTCTAATCAAAGGGTTCCCAGTCAAAATGTTTCACGCAATTTAGAGTCATCTTGGGGTTTGGGATTCAAATTTACAGTATTTCTTATTTAAAAATCTCATTCATGAAATCACACGTTTAACTGGTGCAACAGTTCTTTTCTATGTCAGATACTGGTGGCAGCCCAAGGGCTCATTTCTCACCTTTCTGTGCTTTCTTCAGTTCCAACAACTCTTCCTCTCCAGCACTGTCTGTGAGCTGGAAGCAGAGAGAGCTCACATTAGTCACCTCCCATCAAGACTATAAACACCTGACAAATAACTTCTGCTGGGGAAACCAGCACACTCTCACCTCCACCACCACCTTGCTGGAATCCTTCTCATCTTTCACTCCCAAAAATTTTCCTCGTTTTGTCCTCTCCTTTTTGTGTTCCCCTTCCTCCTCAGACCCATCCTCTGGGATGTTAAAGGCCCTCTTTCGAGTGCTGGAGGCCTGAAGGAACCAAACAAGCTCTAGCTATTAATTGCAGCCTGCTTCCAACCAAAACCTTCTTGCACCAAGTTTAAAAATAAAAAAAAAAAGCCCAACATCATGAAAATGCTCACCCCCCCACTCCACATGCTTTTTTTTTCTGGAGAAACAATCTGGTCTAACAGGAAAGAGATGATACAAGTCTTCTCGAGAGGTGTAAATGGCACCCTAACGCACAAGTAAAGTAAAAGTTCTCTTGTCCTGTGCAGGGCCCACAGTGCACATCCCACAGGACAGAGCAGACAGGCTTAGCAGGACAGTGGGTGAGGAGCTGAGGGGTTTCATCCTGTTGATTCTTACCTGTGAACATCTGACAGAGGCAGATTTCTTTACTGCTGGCACCTTGGCAGCTTTTGGATTGGGTGTCTCACGAGCGCTTTTGGGGCTCTGCTGGCCAGAGAGGGACTTCATGCTTGTACCTGGTTTGGCAAGAGTTTTTAAAGTGCTGTTAGACTTCCCAGCTGTCACAGTGTGATGGTGTGTCCTGGAAGTGCTGGCTTCCTCCTTGAAGAGCATGCTGGCTCGCTTGGGAGAGCTGCTATTTGGATGATCTGAAGAGCTCTTTTTCAGCTGACTGCAGGACTTGGGAGGAGGTGAAGATCCTGGTGGTCTGCTGGGAGCATTCTTGATTGCATCAGGCAAAGGAGGAGATCGTGGGCGCTGAGTTCGGGTGTACTGAAACAAAGGAGGGTACAGAGAGAGGAAGGGTAGAAGAGTGGGGATCTGCTGTTCAGAGCAGCTAAGGAAGCACAGAAGAGTAAAAGCCTACAGCAGGATCCCATTTACCTCCCTTGAAGGCCGTGTGGTCACTTCCAGAGGCAGTTTCTTTACATCAGCCTGAGATCGAATTGGAGTGGTTTTCTACCAAAAAAAAATCAGAAAGGTCATGTTTACAAGCTGCCAGGGGCTGCCTGAACCCATCCCAGTAGTTTTCCAGGCTAAAAATGATTATAAGGTGTGTTTTGTGTCCTTCAAGAGACATCTCTTCAACTGTGATTCCCATTTTCCCAACAGAAAATTAAATGCAAGCTGAGATGGTCAGTTTCTGTTATTGGAACAACCCCAGCCCCATGAAGGGGCATAGGTGGTTTCAGACTCAGCAGCAGCCCTTTGCACAAGGAGGTCCATCACACCTGCTCTGCTTAGCTGGAGACCTTCAGACTCACCTGCAGAGCTTCTAGCTTTTCCTGCTGCTGGCGGATTTTCTCTGTCAGTTGTTTCTGCTTTTCCTCATGTGATTTCAAGTCTTTTTTTAGAGTTCCGAGTGGTACCTTCTGCTTCTGCTCTGCAGCCTCACATCTAGCATGGAGGGAATGCAAGACAACCTCAGCAAGGACAACAGAACCTGTATCGTCTCACGTGGGATTATCCCAACATCCTGTTCCAAACACAGCAGGAAAGCCACCTGCCTTTCTGCAGTAGCCACAATCTCAATAGCAGTGGTTTTCATCTCGGAAAACAGATATGAATTAAGGATCAAAAGCACAGTTGTTAATAAAAAGGCATTTATGCTGAGAATCACCAATTCAGAGCTCAGGAACTGTGACAGCTGTGATAGCTTCTGTACTGCATCTGTACTCCAGCCTTTTTCAAAAATTTTCCCTCCTATCAGCTTATGTCTTCATATCAGTTCCTCTTTCTACAGACTTCTTTCCCTTCAGAAAGGAAAGCATAGTACCAGGAACCCATGACTAAGACGTTACCACAAGCCTTCCAGCTTCAGATGCCTTCTGCCTTGCCACTCAAGGCCAGGCAGTTTCCTTTGCAATATCCTGTAGCTATTTGCTTTTTCCATCCTGTTCAGCCTATGGCCTACAACAGTGGTGAGTATCCTACTCTCTTAAGTCCTCTCTCAGGTGCAGAAACCTGGAAGAGTCCTTGAGAGAGAAGGAAAACAGAGGTAGGAAATACTCTCTCAAATGGACTGGCATCACCTTTGAAGTGCTGGCTGAGCAGCTGGCCCTCAGGAGCACTGCCAGAGGAGGAAGAGGGTACTGAGCCCAGGCTCATCTCCTGTCACCAAATGGAGTAATGGAAAGAGAGACCAGGATCAGCCCTGCTGGGGTAAAGTCATGCAAGAATGGTTTGAGCCAGGAAAGCAGCAGATGGCCCTTATACAACACAAGAGATGCAGCAGATCTCACACTGCATTGGAGCCAAGCTGGTAACCTGCAGGTGTGAGTCTTATCAGTAAAGGGAGGACCCTGCTCTCAGTGTAGAACACTCAAAGCTCCAAGAAGCTGAGGAGAGATGATTTTATCAAGATCTCTGTCTACCAGATACACACTGATCAGCTTTGTGAGTGAAAAGGAGCACAAGCAGCAGTTCCTCCATCAGTGACTTCCCAGCTGAAGCACTGCTGGTGTGTTTTCCATAGAGTGGTTACTTCATTGGCTAAGGAAGTGTGGGTCATCACTGCAAAATGACTGACACCAAACCTGCAGTTACCAAATACAAAGTTGAACAAATGGCACCATATGCAGGTTTCCCAGTACAGAAATGCATCTTCCAGCTCATGGCAAGGCTGGAAGCATTGCCAAGCTGTGTCTTACAGCACAGTAAAGAATGAAAGCACCATGAGTTCTTCGACTAGAAAAATTCAGATTACTCATGGCATCCAAACCCAGAGATTGCATCACTGGAGGCAGCAAATCAGAACAAAGGAATTCTCTTATTAGTCAGAATGGTCTAAAACCAAGACTCTGGTGGTGCTCAAGGAGCTTTGAGACACACAATCATCTTCAGCTGGTGCTTCAGCCACCCATTCAAATGACATTCAGGATCCAACTGGATATCAGATAGGAGAACAGAGGCAGGCAAGCCTGACACTATTTCACAGTGTGAAACAGGGACACTGCCTTCTCTGTAATAAAGTGAGTGATGGTGGCACCTAGTGCTGACCCCAACACAGACAGTGGCACTGGAAGGAGTGACTGCTTCCCATGACAGAGACTGAGAAGGGCATTCAGCTCCCATGATCCGGAACAACATGCCATGAGCAGCCACTGAAGTGTAGGTGGACAAACCAGAAGGATGGGGAACAGCTTGGTGCCAACAGTGGACACTGTGCTGCGGCAGCCAAAACCACTACATGATCTCTGATGCCAGGAGAGTCTCAACACCAGCTCTGACATTGCTTCATTTCCAGTTTGGCTGAATGAGACCCTGCACAGACCCTCATGGTACGCAAGCTTGAGGACCCCACCCATGTGCTTCTCAAATCCTGTCATCCTTCAGACACTACAAATACCTGGAATGGTCAGGACACAGATTTGAAGGTGTCCAAACTCTGCACAAGGACCCAACAGTGCAGCACTTGGAACTGGCCCCAGTCAAAAGCCAGAGGAGTGCTGGAGCAACTTCTGCTTCATGTAAAGGACACAACTGTACTTGCTGCTGGAAAGCACACGTAAGCCTGCTTAATCAAAAAATGTTCTGGAGTTATTTATTCTTCCAGAGCAAGACTCCTGAGATCCCTTTTGAAGCTGAAATGACCAGAAATTTGGATCACCAGTGCCACGTGCCCCACCTGCCTTTTCCCAGCTCCCTGTATGGGGGATGTAGGATGGCACAGCATGCACTGTGGAGGCACTTGGACTCACTCCAAACAACACCCCAACATGTTCTCACATGAAATGCAGCCACCCACCCCCATCCACCCCCAATTTTCAAGGTATCGCAAAAAAAATTCAAATTCATCCATCTGTAAACCAAGCTCCTGTTAGGTGATACAATAAAGACCCCACCTGCAGACAGAAGTGCACAGATATAATGGCAGGTGAGGGGACCTGAACACCTGTTCATGGCTATCCTTGGCCATGCCAGGAGCTAGCAGCCCATCTAGGGTCCATTTCCACAAGCCCAGAGGCCCAAAGGCAGCTCAGGAGATGTGAATTTGGTTTCTTGGGAATTGGGGAATGCAAATCTGTTCAGAGGAACAGAAACCCTACTTGGGCTCCTGCCAGGACTGTCCCATGGCTGCCTCAGCCCCAGTGTCTGGTCAATGGGGGAAGCCCTCTGAAACATCTTTTGGACTAACAGGAGGAACCAAAAGCAGGTAAAGGAAGGGACTGAGATGATTTGGGGAAGAACAAACATGGGAAAAACAGACTGTAACAAGGGCCAGTTGTACATAAACCATTGGCTGGTCAGTACATTTCTGTGTACTAACCTCCATGTCTCCCCCTTTCCTAGGCAAGGGCCTCCATTCCACGTGTGCACCAGCTGGAGTGGGACCACTGGTCACAGTGGCCCGTGTGCCTGAGTGCCACCAGCTGCTGTGACTACAGACACATGAATGAACATGAGCCACAGGAATGTCAGGCCAGAGGAGCCAACCAGGAGGTGACCTGGGAGCAGGGGAGGGGATGTCTAAGGGTGACCTGCAGGAGCTGATTACTGGAGGGACAGATGAGTCCTGCCCAGCTGATGGAGAGGGGTATAGGGGTGTAGGCAGAGCTGTGGGTGTCTCTAGGCAGAAAGCACCTGGGAAGAGCAAGGATCCCGATCCAGTCAAGACAGAGAGACGCCCAGTGTGAGACACTGGGAGGACTGTAGTGTGTGTGTGCGCTACGTGTACTCACAGAAGGTCTGTACATCTCACCCCTGGGACTGCAGAGCTCAGGGCCCATCTATCGCAGTGCAAGTAACCAGAGGCATGGGATCTGGAAGCCAGGCATAGACATGAGTATTTCCACTAGTGGTCCTTCATCCTGACAAACCAAGACGGAAAAGGCTGCTGGTGCAGTCTTGTGTGAATGCTGCACTTGCCCACCTGTGCTGGATGTGTGTACATAACACACATGGTCTGTCTGTGTTTGTGTGTGTCTACAAGCAACATCTTCCCAGCCTCGCTACTGCTTCCACCTGAAGGGCTGGGGATGTGGCAGCCCCTTCTTAGGTTCCAGGCTCAGCCCTGCCCCAGCATTTTGTCCAGGAACATCCTCAGCATTGCCAGACTCCTCACAGCTCTACAGCAGGAGCTCTACATACACATGGAGCAAACAGGGAAGTTAGCACAGGTATTTTTCCACTGGGAGGTACCAAAAGGAAGAAGCCAGAAAATCAATACTTCGAAATAGCATCAATATTCTGTAAAATTTTCACCCACAGATGTTAAAATTTTTATTCCAATCAAAAGTTACTGCCTGGATTCATCCCCTTTGCCTTTAAGCCCTGAGCCAAGGGACCTGAGTTACAGTGGAGCAGCTTCCCTTCCTTACACAAGACAAACAAGAACTGCCTTCCAGCAGTGTTGCTCTCCACAGAGAGGCAGCCTAGAGCAATCTTTTTCCTCACTCAAATAAATGACTAGATTCTACCTACATTTTGTAACTGTAAAACACATCACTGGAAAGTGAATCGTTGTGCTGCTCCCTCAAGCATGCAAAATGTCCCTCCTGGGCTCACCCCAACCCAGTGGAGTTGCTGCAGTTTGGTGTCTGATGGATGGGAGCTGTAGGAGCAATAAAGACAACTGTAAAGCCTCCCCACACTCACGTAACTCCCAGCCTGCACCATGACAATTCTCCAATTGCCATCTATTCTGTCCATGGCAAAATTAATATAATCTAAACCTATAATACTATTTCTGGTGCCAGTGCAGAAAAACCACCAAGGATCCAAATTTCACCATATCACTGGCTGAGGTGAGGGGCAGCTCTGGGGTCCCTCTGGTTCCACCCTGCTCAGGCAGGGCCACCCAACACCAGGAGCCCAGGACCATGTCCTGGAATATCTCCAAGGATGGAGACTTCACAATCTCTCTGAGCAACCTGGGCCAGGATTTGGCCACCCTTGCAGGGAAAAAAGGGTTTCTGATATGCAGAGGGACCCTCCAGCATTCCAGCTTGTGCCCGTGGTGTCTGGTCCTACCACTGGGCACCACTGGGAAGAGCCAGGCTCTGTCCTCTTTGCAGCCTGCCTTAAGGTGTTTATATACATTGATGAGAACCCCCTGAGCCTGCTCAGCTCTGGGATGGACAGCACACACCAGTGCTGGGGCTGTTCCTCCCCAAGGACAGGACTTTGCATTCTCCTCGTTGAATGTCAGGAGGTTTCTGCTGGCCCATTTCTCCAACCTGCAGGACCCTCTGGATGGATCTGCAACTGCCTGGTTTGTCAACTGCTCCTCCCAGTTTGCTGTCACCTGCCACTTGCTAAGGATGTCCTCTGCAATTTGCACATTGCAAATGCCCACCCAGCATTCAGCTCCCCATACACTTACCATTGCTGCCTTTTCACAGACTGTGAGCACAATTTAAAGGCACAGAATCCCTCCAACGGTTTTCAAAGAACAGATGACCAGGAAAAAGTTCCACATGTGCAGATAAGGCACCCTGCAGAAAAGTCTTAATATTACCTGATTCTTACCTGTCTTGTTCAGGATCAGGGTTCATGGAGCACACCCAGCTATCAGGGTAGTTCTTCTCCACTGAGTTCAGCTGGAACGGGAGAGTCCGCCACTTCAGACAGACATCTGTCAGACAGATGTTTTGCAAGTCAGAAATACACAGCCCGAGACACATCATTTTTCCCCACAGCCCATTTAATGCCCAAGGACCACACTGAAGTGTATTCAACAACAGTAAGACTAGTGGACAAAAAAAAGTGACAGTCACAGAATACATTGAGTCAATTCTTTCTTCATGCTCACAAAATGCTTGAATGAAACCCTCAAAGACATCCCTAACAAGAATGCAATGAAGCCTGGCATCAACCAGTACCAGAGGACCTCACGCTCCTGCTGCAACAATGGCACATACAAACCAAATTGAACAGCCAGTCCTGACATCACAGCTCAGCCCAGCAGTCAGGCTGTCTCTTAATGATACTAATAGAACACAAATCAGAGACTTATCCACTAAAAAAAAAAACCCAAAGAACCCCCAAAACAAACAAACAAAAAACCCCCCAAAAAAACCCTATTAATTTTTTTATGAACCAGGAACACAAATTTGTCTTCCAGAGTATTGCTGGCCTACCAGGAAACCAATAGCTTCACAAAATTAAGTTCTGACAGGAAAACCCAAACGTCCTTAAATCAGGCTGTGGAAGGATATCAACAAGGGAAGACAAGAAGGAGAGTAAAGTCCCTCCTCCTTCAGAGGAACCTTGAAAAGACTGAGACAACCGTCAAGGCAGAAGAGCCTAACAAATAATTCCACAAGAATGGCCTTACATTCCTTCCTACAACCTTATCCTCAAGAACTGGGGAGAAAAGAAGGGAGTTTGGTGTCCCTCTACCAGGTGACAAAGTGATGGTGTTGAGCTTCCATTACCCTAAGAAGGGCTTAGCCAGAGCCGTTTAGAGGTGCACAGAAGAGAACTTGAATTAAATTCCAAGGTAACTGTAAAAGGTTGCCTCTGTGCTGACACACAGTGCAGGCCAGTGCATCAGGGTACAAATTACTTGGCCACTTCACATTGCCTGTGAGGATGTTTCAGATCTTATTCTGGCACTGGGATGGATGGATGGCTTTGGTGAGTTCCAGTTCATATGACATTTCTGAGCCTGCTCTCAACACTGCTACTGGCCAAACCTGCCCTGCTCTGTCAGGGCACCTGAAGATCAGTTAGTGAACTGTGCAGGAAAGGAGCCTTATGCCAGGATGTCACAGAGTACCACTGAGTGCAGACAAACGCAACCTGCAAAGGAGACAGGCCCTAGGAGGGGATAATGATAGTCCATCCCCAATCTCCTATGCATTTAGCTATCCCCAGCTGCAGCCAGAAGTGCCCCCCCTTCCCCAGGAAGAAGCAACTGGATCAGACGCACCGCACTGAATCGTGGTGGGGATCTCCATGGCTCTCCTGCGCTTGTAGCGCAGTTCACTAGATGGAGGCTGGTTCCAGTTTGCTGATAAATAACCAAATTCATCCCAGAACTTGATGATACCTCTCTGGGCTGGAAAACAAACCACATTCTGCTCAATATGGAGCCATTACCACAAAACCACCATCTGCACTCTTGGCTGCCCTCCAGCCACCCAAGTTTCTCCTTCCAGACCCTGGTAATCATGAGGCTTCATTACCTATTGCAACATCCTTCCAATACTGAGCCAAATGCTCTCCCATGGCCTTCAGCAAGTGTCGATACTCCTTGGCATCAGCAAAGTCTTGTTTATTATGGGTTGGCTCCAGAACCAAATAGGGCACATCCACCACGCCTACCACGCCTCCACATGCCCTGGAAGAAGGACACACAGTCACAAACATTAAACAGGCAGGTTGGCAACCTGAACCGCCATGCAAAATGTAAGATGGGCTCAAATATTTGTATTTGCTGTCAAGACCTATTTTGCCTGTCTGTAGAATGAGGCACTATTACTACAAGCACTCAACAGCACCAAATGCCAAGTACCTCATACTGCTGCAGGGATGACTAAAATTTGAGTAGAGAACTCTTTATCAAGAAATCAGGGAAATATTAGGCAGTATTAAATATAATTTATTTTTCAGAATGCAAACTGAAGGCTGACAAAATGAGCAAGCCTTAGGCTCATGAAGAATGATTAATGCAGAACATGGCTATTGCACAGCCTAAGTCAGATGTATAAATATGCCAGGATTAAGCAAAAAGATTGCAGAAGAATCTGCAGGACTCACATGCCACCCTCCAGCTGTGGGCCCACCTTCTCATACATCTTAATCAGCCGACTGCAGTTATAAATGAACATGCCGTCCAGCTCGCGCTGCTCAATATTCACCCCAAAGATAAAATTCAGCTCTTTGGGTTCTTTCAGCGCCCTGTAGGGGACAAAACAGAGCCTCAAGAGATGCTGAAAATAAAGTGTATTATTTGCTGGTGTGAGAGAGAGGGTATGGAAACCCAGCACCCTAGAGCATTAAATTAATCCTGTAATCTGCTGCTTCTGAAAAATACAAAACATTTGTTGAAAGGGCATTACAAGTGAATATGAACAAAATACAAAAACTTTGCAATACAGATACTAACTTAGGCTGGAAAGATATTTTAATTATTCATTTGAATATGTTTTCTCCTTCAGAACAGATTCTGATTTTTACTTCAGATGCTTTTATTCAATGAACTCATTTGATGAGAGTGCTGTTGCATCCAGACTGGTTCTTTCCCATGTGATTTTGGTATGTATTTTCCAGATATAGATCCCTATCTAGATAAAGCATGGAAATTCAGATTTCAATACAAAACTACAGCTTTGATATTCAGATTCTAGAAAGTTCTCCTAATTCCAAGTTTCACAAGGCTGCTCCTTAAGCTGGAAAGCTGGAAGATTCAACACACAGCCCAAGCAGAGCTTTTTTTCCTGGAATGTCAGGATATCAATTTGCATGATTTTTCCCTTATCTATACAGCAGATGACTCCAACAAAAGTCGGCCTCAAGCACATTTCTGAGCCCATAGGGATTTATGAATCTGAATCTTTGGTTACCAGGAATTCTATCTCCATCAAGGCCAAAAGCCTCGAGATTTTGATCTCTTTGTGCTATAAATCAAACAAAATCCCTGTGTCTCACAAACAGAAGTCCTGCTCTTCAACACACTAAATTAATCAGGTTCCAGAGCTTTCCTGATATCCATGCTGAGGATTTTTCATAAGGATCCTCAGCTGCAGGATGAAGGTATCCTCAAATGCGAGGTCCAAACCTGTAACTACTGCAAGGCAGAGCCTATACCATGGTCCTGCCCACTCCTCTCAATTTTGACCTCCTTTATATTCCCCACCTGCCCCCATCAAGTTCTTCGCACTTATGTGCTTTATCTTAATGAGGAATTTGACTTCAGAATGACTTCAATGGTTAGTTGAAGATAGTGGAATTCTTTAAAATTCTTTAAAATGTTCTGTTGACTGTCTACTAATATCAGATATTAGGAAGACCTGAGCCATGCACACATGAGCCCTATGCAATGATCACCTGCAAATATGGGATCTGAGTCTGTCTTAATGGTGAAACATTACAAGATAAATCCCAAAAATAGATTAAATTCATATTCATTTTTTGTTTAAGGCCATCCTCCCCCACACAGATGCAATGGTACCCTGTGACACACCTTCATTTAAAAGAGGTGACTGTAGTACATTCCTAGGAAAACATCGGGAAGAGCAGCTTTCAGTAATTTTAAACCTAAACCTTCGCCAAGAGGGGTTTTGAACACTGCCAACGGCTGGGCTGGAATGTGACCTTTTGGTCTCAGCTCACTGAGACAGACAACTGTGATTCAAGAGCGTGAGCAGTGTGGCAAAACACCCATCTTAGGGATTAATTTTCTAACTTCTGGAAAAGAATGTAGAGCCTTACACTTCAAGTAATAGCATGTACACACCCACAAAACAAAAAGGGCATCGCCTCATTTTTATCAGAGAGGACAGGGAGTAAAATTATCATCCAAACCATGGAAAATGAAGTGGTGGGTCAAAAGCCAGGGATTTTATTACTATGAATTTAGTACCTCTCCTATTGTCTGGATTCAGATCCAACCTGATATTACACAGCCTTTGGAAACCAGAAGGCACTTCTTTCATTGATGCACCCAGATCAGGGAAACAGCAGAAAACTGTCTTAGGACATCCTGTGTAATTCAAGAATTTTCCAAAAGACAACAGGGATTGATTAGTACAGAAGCTATCCTATTATACACATCTTTCAAGATTTTCTTCTGTTTTCTGGATGAAGAACAATGTTGTGGAAAAGCATGATCTTCTGAACTGCTTCTGATCACCAGTGATGAATGCAGCAACACAGGGAAATCCATGTACCTGCCCAGAGCTTTTTTTTGCTGATCAGCTTATTAACAGGAAAAAGTATTTTGCCCATGGGCAGGAAGTGCAGAAGACTATTCACAAAATTTTTCATTGTAGTAATGTCACCAAACCCAAGAATTAAAGGACAAGGTGTAGATGGAAAAGTATGTGGCAGCTGAAGAAAACAGCTTCTCTCACAAGCTTCTGTATCCTTCAGATCCTAGCTCTAGCACTTCTAAATTGAAGCTGTATTTATTTATTTATTTTTAGCATCTTAAGATGCATTAGATCTATCTCCGGCAACAAGTCTGGGATAGTTCTTACCTAGGCAGCCATGTAAACAAGCATGCATACAGACAGGTGGGAACGGAGACGTGCTGTATCCAAATCCCTAACTTCCTCAGACACAGCATTTGCTTTAAGAGCATTTATTTCTGGTTATCACTTCATTTGAGAAATGCAAAACAAATGTATACGAAGAGTGAAATACTCCTGTGAGTACATCAAAAACCAAAGTTAATTGCCACCAGAGCTAAGCTAGAAGAATACCTTGGAATTTCACAGCACTGACTACACCAAAACTCAGCCTGTTTGTGGAAAACATCCCTAAAATTCCTAAAGCTGTTTCACTGTAACTTGCAAACATTTGTTGATCAGCCTTAATCTTATCTGCAGGTGAAAAAGCAAAGTGAAAAAAACTGATGTGAAAACCAGGTAAACATCTAGAGCAAACAACCCAACCCAGAGACCCACATGTCTTTCAGCAGGTAAGAGGGGAATAGCAGAGGTAACCAGAAGAGTGACCCAGCTGCTCAGTTTAACAGCCCAGGCATATAAGATGCCCGTGGATATTTAAGCTTTGAGCTGAATCGAATATACATGCGAAACAGGAGAGACATAAGAGCACCTGGAGCAAACAGCCTAGGAACTCCAGAGTTTGGAAGCCCCTGCACTCACCGCTGCTTTGCATCCTTAATCCTTTTCTTGACGTCAGCCTCCCGCCGCATGGTGATGGCCGAGTTCTGGACCTGACGCAGTGTCACCTGGAAACAGGCATTGCATAGTCAAGCTGGGAAATTCATTGAATTCACTCACTTTATGATTTTCTGCTCTTTCAAGAAGAGCTGAGAAATGTTTTAAATGTAAAGAATTCACAACCGGTAGAGGGTGACAACCAGTGTGACTCCACATGTAGGGCAGCACTTATGCAAGGTTGTTTAATGAGCTACACAGTTGCTTGGAGGAAAATGTCTAAATGTAACAATGGACCAAGGAAACTGAAGCCAGTGGCAAGGGAGCACAAGGAAACATCCAAGGGCATTTGGATACTGTTGTTTCCATCACACACCAATAGGAAGCCCAGAGATTTTAAATTGGTGTTACTTGCTGACCCTCCTGGATGTCCCTGCCAGCCCTCCTTCCAACCCCTGGCACCAGGGCTCAGCCTTGCCCACCTCTAAGCCAGAGACCCACTGGAAGGAAGCAAAGAGCCCTCTCCAAAAGCCCCTGCCCAAATGTCTCAGAGTCAGCTGCACAGGCTGCGGGGAACAGCCAAAAAGCCCCTAGTTCTAGTCCTGTTCCCTGGGCCGCTTCCACAGAGGCTGTCAGCAAACAGCACCTCGAGTCTGGAGGTCACCTTCCCATGCAAAGATATATTGGGGGTGTAGGCAGGGGAATGCCAGCACACTTCTCACTTGGGCTGGACACCATTTGAAGATGGTGAAGCACATCCAGTGGTGATGAGGCCATGGAGATGCCTAAATGCTGCTGGAAGTTCACTGCTGACTGGAGCTACCACCTGCTTAACTGGCACATGGCATGCTGCCATGGGGTGCTGCCTAGTCAGCATCACTCCACTCCCAGTGCTCCAAACCATCCCTTGGTGTCCAAAACACGACATGGTGCCAAAAGCACAAGGCTCACCCTGGACTCCCGTGTGAGATCCCCTCCGAGGCGTAGCTCAAGGGCACGGGCTTTGCTCTCCGCCTCATGAGCCTTCTCTTCCGCTGAAACATACAGGGACAAGGATGATGTCAGCCATTTGGTACAGACAGACATCGTCAGGCATTCACCCAAGGAGAGCAATTCCAGAGAGCCTTTGCTGCACTGATGTGTACAAGGGTACAAAGGAAACACAAAAAGGTATAAAAAACAAACCTTACGTGAGAAGGCCCCACTGACATGGCATCCTAAACATGCTCAGAGGTCACAGTCAACACTGGCACAATAGCAGGGATAAACTGTGCAAAAGCAGGTTTGAAGGAAGGATCTGTGAGGAAGTCAACAAGGAACTGGAAAGTGTAAGGATGCCCATGGCTCTGCCTGCTCTGCCTGGTAACGTGATTCTGAGAAAGGCTCTGACAAAACCAGGACTAAGTTCAAGCTTGAAAAGGAGTTCCAAAGAGATAATTTTCTTGCAGAGATTAAGGGAAAAGACTACTCTCAGAAACACTTTTATCTCTGATAATTGCTAAATTTTGCCTGGAAAAAAGACAAATCTGTGCTACAGATTAAATAGGACCCAGTAGTCTGAAAACCTACCCTGCACGTGATCCTTGCATGCAAGAAACTTACCACGTCAAAGGAACTCCCCTTTTTGCCTCTCTCCTAGACAAACAGGAATGCTGACGATAGGCACACACCACCCTTGTATTACTTAAGATTCATTCAATAAACCTCATTTTCCGCAAGGAGAATGGACTGAGAGCAGCCCTGAGTAGAATGACTGGGGGGTGCTGGTTGATGAGAGCTGGCAGTACCCCAGCTGTTTGCATTGGCCCCCAGAAACTCCCCATGCCCCGGGCTGATCCCACAGCATGGGCAGCAGGGGGGGATTCTGCTCCTCTGCCCCACCCAGGTGAGACCCCACCTGCAGAGCTGGCTCCAGCCCTGGGGCCCAGCACAGGAAGGACCTGGAGCTGCTGGAGCCAGTCCAGAGGAAGCCATGGAGATGCTCCAAGAGCTGGAGCCCCTCTGCTCTGGAGACAGGCTGGAGAGCTGGGGATGTTCAGCCTGGAGAAGGCTCCAGGGAGACTTTGGACAAAATGAGCTTTAAGGTCCCTTCCAATCCAAGTTATCCTGTGATTCTGTAATTCGGAAATACAATGGGTGCATGCTGAGGGATGGTGTAGCTCACACCAAGGCAAACAAGGCCTGCCTCCCCACACCTGGGGGCGCAGCAGCCTGATTACAGCACACCCCAAAGCCACCTCCCTCCCTGCTCTCCTCACAGAGAGATAAAGCGTGGCTGTTAGACACCCAAAACAAGGAAACACTCCAGAAGAGGAGCGACCTTGCCTAAGATTTACATAGGACAAGGTAAGCAAGAAGATGACAGGCTAGCAATTGGCTCCTAGGGATTACCAACATCTCTCCAAAAAGCAGCACTCAGTTGCCAGCCAGAAGGAAAAGAGAGTCTGTAGCCAGTCAGTTCACCTAGACCACTACAACAGAAATCCCTTTTTCTTTCTACGCAGTGTCCCATTGGAGTTCTGTTCACCTCATTCACACAGCAGCATGCTCCGGGGTTCACAGCTGCTTACCAAGGACTGTGCTGTGTGACTAGTCATCAAGAGACAGCCTGGCTAAATCAAACCAACAGGAGGCTGGAGGCTGCTTAAAGCACTTGGTCCACTGTTGCCTGCGTTCCGTCCACTTCAATTAGAGCTTGTAGGGAAGTTGGGCTAAATATATTTGTGGCCTAGGGGAAAGAACACAGTGGTAACCCAGAAGGGCACAGGTCAAACCTGCTCCACTAACGCAGTGACAACTGAGACGGCTGACAGGGACTGATACAGTTACAGGGCTGAGGCCCCAAGGCTTAAAGATGCGTGTCCTATGCAGGACAGCGAGCACGCAGCAGCTGGAACCCGTATACACATCCTCCCAGGGAACAACAGTCATGGTGTACCCATGGCACTGCCAAGCAGGTCACTGAACACACCAAAATAATCTGAAATAATACCTAGAGCAGCACAGAGCTGTTAGCTTCCAGTACTGGACACCTGCATGACTCCTCACCTCTTCCATTTGTTTGCTTTCCAAACTTTGGAAGGGGATTTCCAGAAGCCAGGCGATGGCAATGCCAAGGTGTCTCAGTGCAGTACTCAGTTCAGAAGAACACAGAAAGATGATGGTCTTTCACAGCCACCTTGCTCAGGAATGATACTTTTTTCCTAGGTTCACCCACTCACTTAGGGATCTGGATACTACAGCTTATCGCATGAGGCAGGAAGTTAGTTCCTGGGGAATGAAAAGTGGCTTCTCCTCATCTTAAATATGTGTATGTCTTCACTCCTGAGCCATAGTTCTTTTTAGATATGCCAAAGCCATGTGACCAATAGTCACTGCTGCTCATACATCTTCCCCCTCCCAGCTATTTTTTGGTTATCCTGTTTTGATTCCACAAGCTCATAAGCTACTTCCAGAGACTCAGCAATCCCTCAGTCTGACTGATTCCAACACATTCCTTGTAGGCAGGCATCTCTGGCATTCTGGAACTGCTGTTTCCTCAGCTGAGACCCACCATTTCTCATAATGTATTCCTGGCTTTAAAAGAGCAAACTGCAAATCATTCCTGGGTGAGGATCCCTCTGGAGAGCTGGAGACCACGAGAAATTAATCGTTTCTACCAGCAGGAGAACAAGAAAGCTTGGTGCTACAGGTTAAATCTATTTTCTTACAAGCAAAGTGATGAGATGTATGCCGCTGAGGATAATGCCCTGAGCATGTTCTAGTCCTGGAGGCTCCATGTGACCCACTCTTGCAGTAACAGTCTGAGGTCAGCTGGGAGTTTTCACCACAGTCTCCTAAGCCCTTTGCTCAGCACCCTCTTTGCTCCAGAGGCACCAGGCCAGTTCAGTGATCCCTGCACTTCCTGAAGCACTGGGTTGGTTTGGTGATCTCTGCACACTGGAAGCACATCAGGCCACTTCACAGAGTCAATTAGGTTGGAAAAGACCTCTGAGATCATGGAGTCCAACCTGTGACCAACACCACCATGTCAACTTGACCATGGCACTAAGTGCCACATCCTTCCTCAAACACCTCCAGGGATGGTGACTTCCCCACCTCCCTGGGCAGTCCATTCCAGTATATAATGACCCCTTCTGTGAAGAAATTCATCCTAATGTCCAACTTAAACCTCTCCTGGTGCACCTTCAGACTACGTCTTCTCGTCCTGTGACTAGTTGCCTGGGAGCAGAGACCTACCCCCATCTGGCTACAGCCTCCTTTCAGGTAGTTTTACCTAAGCCTCCTTCTCTCTAAGCTAAGCCACCCCAGCTCCCTCAGCCTCTCCTCACAGGACATGCACTCCAGACCCTTCACCGGCTCTGCTGCCCTTCTCTGGACTCACTCTAACACCTCAATGTCCTTCTTGAACTGAGGGGCCCAGAACTGGACACAGTACTTGAGGTGTGGCCTCAACAGTGCTGAGTACCAGGCCAGGGGGAAGAATCACTTCCCTAGTCCTACTGGCCACACTATTTCTAGCACAGACAAGGATGCCATTGGCCTTCTTGGCCACCGGGGAACACTGCAGGTTCAGTGATCCCTGCACACCCAAAGGCATCAGGCTGGTTTGGTGATAGAAATGTGTGACATTTTTGTGCCAACGGGACCTGTTTTCAGCACTGGGACACCAATGGGCACCATTTTTCAGTGCCAGACACTAAAATTCCACTTTTAAGTGTTGTGAAAGCCTCAAAGACTGCTTCAGGGAAGAAGCCTCTCTAAATCCTGCTCTTTGCATCTTCTTGAAAAGCAATGGGAGTGTGTGCTCAAGACCTGCCCCAGCTATAGGACTCAATCTAAAAACAAATTCACCTATGAGGACTGAGGCCCACAGTAAAATCTGCTTAAGCTTCATCTTATCAAGTCTATCTTGCCAGGCTGTACTTCCTAAAGGAGGAACAGGGAACACAGCAATTCACACCATTTCACTCTGCTGCTTTGCTTTGGGGCATGGTCACAGTCACACTGTCCTCTGCGATGCTGCACAGGCTGAATGTGGCACCATCCCTCATGCATCTGACCTGCAGCCAAACACAGACGTGCCTAAAGCAGCTCTGACACAGGGACAGAGGACACATGCCTCCAAGTGATTTATGTAGTTGATTTATCTCTGTCTACCAGAAGAGATGGGTCACATGACTTACAACTTCCAAGATTCTTCCTTCACTACAGCATTTTTCCATCAAGAGTTAGGGAGGGACACTGCTTTGTGTGTTAAATTTCTGGAGATTTAATGCAGTTATAATACAGTTTAATGCTATATTTATATGCCTGTGTGATTTCTATACACTGAATATCCAGTAATGACAAACTGAGTTTTCCCTGAGGATTACAGGATTTAACAGGAAAGGAAGATTAGATGGGCAAAAGGTATGCCTGGAAGCATGTTTGGTATAAAACCAAACAAACCAGGGCTCCCTTGTACACCCAGACCAATCCCTTTACATTAAGTGACAGAATAAAAATCTACTCTTTTAGCTGCCTTAACAGGAAAGGCACAGAACAAGAACACAACCAAAAACTCATGATATGTTAAAGGTGAGAGAAGAACTGCAGGGTGACAGGGCGCAGCCAGGCTTCTGCCAGAGCAAGGGCAAACCGCTGGGACTCCCAAGGGTTATCCTGTACATCTGCTACTCAGATGAAATGGTCTCTGGGAACAACGTACATTCCTTCCATTGCATGGAAGTAAGTCCGTGTCATCTGTAGTTGCTGCAGTAATTCAGTTCCTGAGCAATCCAATGATCCCAAAGGAAGCAATCCCAGCTCACATCCAGCACGGGTTTGGTCCTCCCCTTAGCAATAGCTGAACAAGGGCACATGCATACCCTGAGGACTCACCTATCCTCGCCATGTGCTCTGCTTTCTTCAACTCCTGCTCTGCACGGGTCTTGAAACGGTTTGAAGTGTATTTGTACATCCTGTGATGATCAAAATTTATTAATCAGCAAACTCAGCAGTAAGGTCAAACCAAGATTTCATCACTCCACAAGAGAACAAGGTCCCCACGTGCTACTCTACTCCACCCAACACATTCAATAAATGGAGGAGGTTTACGTATCATGAACTGGACATTTTTGGATGAAGCTAGGCAAAATCTTTTTAAGTCAGAGGTGTTTTAGTAGTAGCTGCAACCACAATATCCTCTCTTCTTCTGCATTAACCAGCGGGGATGAAATATATCCATATTCTTGGAGCAAATCTCAAGACTTAGAGAAATAATTTCTTCAGAAGTGGAAAGGAGGAGTGAATATATATGGAAAGCTTCTCAAAACCCTCCCACCACACCTAAATAAGCTTTCCTGTGAACAGCTGTCTACAGGTGCAGTCTGCCAGGTCCATCTGAAAGCAGAGCAACAATTTGACCAGAACTTCAAGTTTCAGGACACTTCCGTGTGCTCCACATCTGACTCACAACCTTGTAAATTGTGCTGGAGATGGAGCAGCTTGTTTCACCTTCCCTGTGTCCTAACATGCCAAATACAGATCCAAATTCACTGACTGCTGCAGAGTGAGAGATGGGCGTGTGTGAGGCAGAAGCTCATGAGTGTGTATCACCTCCAAGCACGTCATGAGGAAAGATGACACCTAGGACAAGCAGAGCCTGCAGGAACTCAGATCACCTTAAGACACAAGGTTTTGGATGTATCAAGAGGAAAAGCCCATACCAAAGGGATGGGATAAACTTTTGCAGCATTTAGCTAAAGCAAAAGCCACTAGAAATAGAGAGGCAAAAACACATGGGGATGTAACACTTGACTGACCAACTGATTAGAATCACAGTTAGATCCTAACGAGAGACAAAATTCCCCCCAAATGGCAGATAAACTGTCAGGATTCATGAGAAACAACCTTGTACTGATGAAAAGTTTTGTTCAGGTTTGTTTCTGTGGGTGAACACACATGGATGTTGGTACCAACAGGAATCCCTTGCTCCCAAATCTAGAAAATTCATACCACAAGCACAGTTTCCTGAAATACATTTTGCTAAACTCATTTTCTGCTATTTATAAGGATTTCCTCCCTGGGGAAAAAGCAGGCAGGAGCTAACCCTTCCAGAAATCACACAGTTTGTGATTTCACCATGTCAGGAGCTAAAGTCAGGATTTTGGTGGAGCCATCTCTAACCTCTGTAAGGTTGATGAAAGCTACCTGGGGCCAGGAAAAAATACACCCTGAAAGCCAGGCTGCTTTCAGCATGTTGGCATAACCACACTACTTCACCCACATCTGCCTGACTTCTAAGGGAAAAAAAAAAGAGAGAGAAGCAGAGTGAAGCTGAATTATCCCCCCACACCCAGCTCAGGAGGCAGGACAGCACTTGGGGGAACTGTAGGGACAGCATTCCTTTGCTGTAGGGAGCACTGCAAGCAACTGTGGGGCGTCCCAGATGATGGCACTGTGAGCAATCACCAGCTTCAAGACACTCATTCCAACTGCCTTGGAGTGTCCTCATGGAGGCATGTGCCTTGCATGTGGCCTGGCTATTTCTACCTGCACAGCCCATATGGCTAAACAAGCTCCAACAGGTACTGAGGAAGGGAAGGGAAGGGCTGGAAGCAATCCTTCAGGAGACACAGGCAATTCCCAGGTAAGCTGGGAATGTGGTAACACAACCGCAAATGCTGGTGAAGGATCTGCACAAAATCAGCCCGCTCCTGCCATCAGGATGACATCAGCTCCAGAAAGGTGAGGAGAAGCCTCTCCCATAGAAACATGGGTGGATGACAAACAGAAAACAAGTGTCCTGCTCAGGAGACGCAGTTATTCCTGAAAAACAGTGGAAGGGCTGTAAAACCTTTTTTTCAGTAAAGGCACTTACATACCCTAAATCCACAGAGAATTTCCATTCATTGTTCACTAACACCAACACTAGAACCTGCAGACAAGCCGCTGTACAGACTTTTCCTTCAGAGATGAAGGCAACCTGACTGACAGCAGGAAGGAGCCCCCTCTGAAAGAGAAGAGCCCTTCAGATGTCCCACACAAGCACACCAGTTGTTCAGGTAGCTTGACCAGGAAGGTTCAACACTTACCTGGCCTGGGCTACTGGGCCAGAAACACAGGCGTGCTAAAGAGCTGAGCATCACTGCTGCATCAGCTGACCCCAAAGGAGCATCATAATGGAGGTACCTTCCCCTGTGCACCCACGCACAAAGGAGTGCCTGTACAAGTGCAAGGGATTAACCCAGTATTAACCTGCAGAGCACTCAAAGCCTAGTAGCTAAATGGGGATGGTGAGCTCTGGCTCCAGCTCTAAAGGGAAAGGCAGGGCATAAGCAACCCTTTTCAGCAGGTTCAGGGAAAAAAATGTAAAACCCCACACCTATGGCTGTAAAGTAAAGAGTAACTCCACTCTCAGAATGGACTGATTTACCGGTTTTCCCTTGGGAAAGAGCCACCCAGGGCAGATTTGAGCTCTCCTCAGAAAAAAGACTGAGTTTCCTCAACCTGCCCAGGGCACAGTGTGGCATCTACCCCAAGAGCTGTACTGGCTCTCAGAGCCCACAGTGAAGGCTTTGATGGCTTTTCCTGATGGGCACACAGCTTCTGGAGCCCAAAGCTGGCATCGGGAAGTCCAGACAGATGGGAGCAGTCTGGACATTCTCCAGAGAGGCCCAGTAAGGCCACAATAATTGCCACAAATCTGAAAAGATTTATACTGTGCTCTACAGGAAGGCCTTGCACAGTCTTTACTGCTCTGTTGCAGGAATGTAAATGTAAATGTAAATGTCTTTACAGTGTTGGGGAATTTGTACCGGCCTAGCACCATAAGCAGATCCACAGGAGTCTGCTCAGATGTGGCACAAGCAGATCTGTGAGATACACCTGCCACCAGCACTAATCCACCAGCTTGGGGCTCCTTAGAATAGACTACTGACCATTTGAAAAAGAAGACACTGAGGTAGATGAACATCTGGGGTGACCTGGGACACCTAATACGGTCATGACACTGGCAGCATCACCCACAGTGATGGCATCCTGTCTATGAGTCTCACAAGAAGCTTGTCTCTGATGAGATAAAAAACTGTGTCTTCCTCTGGTTTTTCTCCCTAGTACTTTTGCTGGACTGAAACAAAAGAAAAAGCAGCACAAGGCCCTCACATATAGGTAAAACACAGTCAAAAATCTGGAAATCCAGAGATTTTCTACCCAGTAAATCAGGATTTACAATGGCAAGTTGTAAAACAACTGGCCTGGCAGGCATGAAGAGCAGTGGGTGTAATGTTCCATTATTTTGGACAGGTTTCTGATACCATTTCACATAGTCTCACATAAGGAGCTGAGGAAGCCTAAGTTAAAAACCAGCCAGGCTCTTCAGGCACTGTCAGTGGCATGCCACTGGCCTGTGGTTGCTAACAGCCCTGGTAGGCTGAGAGTGAGCCCAAAATGCTATACTAAAAAATCCCCAAATACCCTACAAAATTACTACTTTATTCAAATAAATTATACCCGGGTATCTAGAAGACAGACTGTGTGCTCCCAGAGAGTCTGCCTCAAGAAGACTTAAATACAGGTTTCCCTTTCCCCTCCCATCCCAGTAACCTTTTTCAGTTTCTGTTCAGCCAACTGACAGCACATCCCAGCTCACCGTCACATTTTTTGTCTAAGGGAATTTAAAAGTAATATAGGGAAAGCTTTTCCTCAGTCTCTACTCAAACCTAGATTAGCTACATATAAAAGCAACTGTTTCAAAGTCTAGTTTCTTCTTGGAAATAATCCTAACACCCACCATATGTATTTCCTTCTTCTACTCAAAACAAACAACACAGTTACCCAACAGTTTTGTGTGAATATGGCATTCCATACAACCAGGATCTTAATTTCTTTGTTTGCTCTAAAAGGGAGCCAAATTGCACCAATGACTCATGCAATTTTCAAAGGCATTAGATTTTCCACTACGTACCTCTTTTCCCATGATGTCAACACCACATGCCATTCTCTTACAGTCTGCTTCTGTGGCTTTAGGGGTAGGGTTAGGAATGGAATTATGCAGGATACACCTGGAGAGCAAAACACTACACCTTTTCTCTAACTCCAAATGGTCCCACACATCCGCAGACCTTGGATCCAACCCTTACCTTGGCTTGTAGAGGCAGCACGAGAGTCGTTTGGTTTGTACTTTGTGTCCGTTGATGAAGATCCTCATCCTGGGATCAATATAAAGCACAGCAGCATAGGCACGGAAGGAGCGGCGCTCTGGCTTGCTGCAAGAGAGTCATCCACTTCAGAAGATGCCCAAGAGATACCCTCAGCACAACAGACAGGTGAAAGAAAAGGTCTTTCAATTTTAATTACCACGAAGCTACATCAAGCAAGGCTTTTCTTTAAATTTTTTTCTACCTATGTCTTCTCCAGATTCTCTGCTGAGCTGTTCATTGTAACTACTGCTACAGGACACTGATACACATGTTACTGCAGCCTGAAGAGGGAGTTTGAATATATCTGGATAATAATGGTCAAAGCTATAAACTGGACTACTTAACACTAAAAGCGTGCCCACCTACCAGAGCTTTTTTACCCTTCAGTAAGTCAGCAGTATGCTGCCACAGAACCTGCACTACTCACACACAGACATGATACCACAACATCAGAAGGAAGAAGCAGTGATCAGTGGCAATCATGCCTGCCTCACAAACATGCTGGCCCTTGGAGGGCCCCAAGGAATTTGCTCAGTATCATCACTCTAATAAATAGACAGAGCTGCTTTACAGGGTCTGAAATTTCCTATGGAAAATTCAAGCACTTCAGGGAAGACGTATGTAATCTCATCAAAAAGGTAAAGCTTGCTAAGTGCGCCCATGGAGCTCTGGGATTTAATCAAGCATTTGGCTCATTTCAGCTCAGTTTTTCCTTTTCAGGCTACAGGTGATCAACTCACCAAACACTCAGCTCTCTCTAAACAGGGCCCTCTGCTCCTCCAGTTGCCCTCTGAACACATCCTTCTTGCCCCTCTGCAGGGAGGAGTGCCCCCTGCTCCCTGACAGATGTGATGATACACCGCATCTGCCTCCCGTACCATCCGCCCACAGAGGCTGGCCTGCACAGCACCTCGTGTTTTGCCAGAAAATCACAAAACTGAACAGCAGTTTGGGACCAGCACTGACTCACAACCAGCTCTCACACTGATGAAAACATCTTTGATAAGTGTAGAAAATGAAATATATAGCTTAGGGCTCCATTTTTTATGGTGCCTAAAGGACTCTGAGTCCTCTGCTTTGGCTAAGCTGAGACCAGCCAGGGCAGGTGTTCACCCCAAACACAGCCACAACACCCATGGGCTGACACACACATGAACCCCAAACTGCTAAAGAACAAACTACAGATCTTCTAAGTTCTCTAATTCACTACAGAAAGAGAAGCTTAAAAAATCCCCATGCACACAGTATATAGCCAAACCCTACACCAAATTTGATCAGAGCCTGTTACACCCATCACACTTACGTTCCCTCTGGGGGTGTTTCTGCCATCTGAATATCTCGAGGGTCAGAAGTCACATCCAGCTCTGGCTCTCCATTATCCATTAGTTTGAGGTTAAAGATGATCACCAGGGTGCCTGAACAAGTAACAAGACAACCAGGTGAATCCCAGCCAAACCCCAAACACCTCACCTGTGACCTGCACCATCCACATGTACCTTTTTCACCACGTATCTTATTGAACTGGTCCATCACTTCCCGTTCTGATTTGAAAGGGGAATACTTGTAAATGAGCTCCGTCTCAATAGCAAATTTCTCCATGCTGTCTGTCATGGGTTCACGGCTCCGTGCATTCCAAGTGGGCAGGGGAACGATGACCTGCAAATCCCATTGTATTGAGAGTGACTCTGGCTCTCCCACTCCAGTCAGCCCCTCCTGCAGGTCACGGTCCAGTGACTTACCCCTCCTGATACCCCCTTAAGTCACCATGAGAGTCCTTTCTAGCTTTTCAGTAGTTTGCATGTCTATCAAATGCTCAAAGATCCTCTTTGCCAGCCTCTGAGTTGCCTCCTTACAATACCTGTCTCAGACTGAACCATTCCCAAGTCACATGTATGGTACTGGCTACTCACACACTCAATGGCTTTTTCCCCCCTCCCATGTAGCAACTTCCGTAATACTAAAAAAACCCACTCTGGCTTAATTTCTCTCTTGAACTCAGACATCCTTCACTCGTATTTATCCTGGTCTCAGTCTTTATTGTTTTTATAGGATGCTAGCAAGGTGGTTTCTGTCATTTAGAGGAAAAAAACAGATAGAATTATAAACTGCAGAGTCACATCAAAGACACAAATCCCATTCCAGAACTGTGGTCAAGCCAAAAAAGTAGCCAGAGCTGCTGTGGGAATTAGAATTACTTTACTGTTCCCAACCTGCTTCAGTCATGGGTTGGCTGCCAGCATGCACTGCCCCTCCCCAGGTTCTCTGCACAGGTCCCCTTCAATCCCTCCCTCATGATGGAAGATGCTTTCTGAGATACCACCCCAGTGCAAATTTAAAACTTTTCATTATCAATCTTGTCTGGAACAACAATGCCTGAGTTATCTATTAAAATATACAAGTTTTTCATACACCGACTTTTTATTGAAAATCAAAAATATCTGAAAGAAGAGACATGCCTGCAGTTAATGACCTGTGGGTAGCAACTTCAAACACCTTAATTCTCTACACAAAATCAAATCAGAGCACTAAAATTAAATACATCTCAAACTTAAATTTTGTGGGAAAAGGAAAATGCAAGATGTCTGGGCATGTCCTGAATTGAGCATAAGCACACCTTTAAGTGACTGAAACAAGCCCTACAAACTTGCTCTACTCTAGACAGACTTCTCAATTAGAAACTAAAACCAAAAGGAAAAAGTTTTTGTTGACTTTGCAGATGCCCTACAAGCGTATTGCCAAAAGAAAACCATACACTGATCCCACCAGAGTAGCAACCAGCCCTAACACAGACTCTTCTGTGAGAGCTGGGCAAGTTCAGATGAGGCAGCATTCACTTGTATTAGTTCATTACAACAAACACATGCAAACCTCGTCGATGCCTTCTTCCTCATGGAACGTCCGTGACAAGAGGAGGCAAGTCATGGTGCTATCTTTCTTTGTGAACAGGATAAAATCCTTCCCAATCCGCATGGAACCCCTGTAGACAGAGGTCAGACTGTGTGTTACACCTGATGTACCACACTGTTCAGAACGCAGACCACATTATTGAGCTTTCTTCCCATTATGTTCAGTTATGAGATGCCAAAACCAGGTTAGGCAGAAGGGTTGAAAGAGCAACTACCATTTCTCTCTAAACATCTCATTCCCTTAAGAAGGCATATCAATCTGGGCGTTTTCATAATGTTTCAAAACATTTAACACCAGTCAAAATTAAGAGGTGCAGAAATACAGCATGGCATTCCAGACTCATACTACGTAGAAAGTGTAAATAAAATTTTTTTAAAAAATTTAAAAGACAACTGAGGTGAGATGTGACAATAGCCTTCAAATCTCTGAGCAGAAATGTCAGTGAGAAAGCAAGCACACTGCTCATTTCACTGTACCTGGAATCAACTGCAGCAGTCTGGAGACAGAATATTCATTTCCTCATCTAACGAAAGCCTCACTGCCACTTCAGCTAAAGCAGCTTAGCAGCTTGTTGTCACAAAAAGGGACGGTCCCCTCTTCCTCCCCACTCTCCTATCCCAAATAGTGTCTTTGCATCCTCTCTATCTTCTCTACCAAGTTATCCTGTTACCAAACTCATCCAAAACACCTTAACAGATAGCAATTAACATCACATTGAAAGAAATATTAGTGTTACGTCAGCGCATTTCTCTTCAGACTGGCTTAACTCCATACCACAGCAATACCACAGCCTACCTTTTGCATGCTGGGGCTCAGGCAGCATGTCTCAGCTGTAATATAGTACACCTCTTGCTCAAGGTTAAGAAAAGACAGAGATCTGTCCAGGAAGTACACAGTCAGGATCTGGGATCTGTTCTGCACTGTAGCTGAACCGACAGTGTTACAATCCCCTAATCACAGATTTTTTTCCCCAGGTTATAGAGTTCCACTGATTTCCCAGTAAGATGCATATAATCAAGCCACATGGGTGAGCACTAAGCAGAACAGTCAAAGTCACAAAGCCTTGTAACTTTTCCAAAGACACAAACTTCTTCCTCTTTCCTAGCAAGTCTACTCCAACCACAAAGATTCCCTTCCCACTTGTGTTCCTCCATACTTAATCCCACTCCTCCTCTCATTGCTTCCATCATTGCCCTTCTCCCTGCATTTGTTTGGTTTAAGAACAAAAATGAAAGGTTTAAGTCCATCTGCCTTGTACCAGACAACTTTCCTGTTGAGAGGCTGCAGCACTATTTTGCTCTAATTTTACTACCTGACTGTCACAGGTAGATTACCATTTTGTTTCCAGCTCTTCCATTATTTTTCCTGAGCTCTGACCTGCACCCTCTGCCTTATGCAAACATAGTGCCAAACCACTGTCATCAGCTGTACAGAGCCCTCCTGGCCCCTGGGAAAACCACAGCAGATGTTGACAGAGCTCCTGTCTACCAAACCAGGGGATCTTAGAGTTCATCTGCTTTTTTTTTCTGGAAAAAAAGCTATACACCCTTGAGCAAAAAGTACATCGATCACCTGGACTATGACCTCCCCAACCTCAGGAGGCTGGCTCTTGTTGTACCTACGATTTCAAGCCGTTCCCATACTGCCCGATTTGCGTGGACTCAGGTGATCGCTTGGCTGATTTACCAAACTGGATAACACTGGCAGCTTCATCTGCAACCAAAGACATGCAACAAAAAAGGCTTATTTCAGTGTACAGATACACACACGCATCTTTTAGATTAAGAAGGAAGATAACTCCTTCACCACTGGAAACAGGACAGAAAAGAGGCCAGAAGCCCAAGCTGAAGTTCCATCTTGAAGCTGTACCACAGAGCCCTGTGAGATACATGCTGCTTGAGGGCACTGATGTTACCAGAAGCTTTGTACAGGTGCAATGATGCTGACAAAAAGAGTTTTAAGTTTCAGTCTAGTTCACTGTCCCATCTGAACTGCATGAAGATGTTTCTTTTTGCAAAGAAAAAAAACGTCCACAAAAACAGTCTATTATGTCCACCACAGGTGTTGATTCTCGTAAATTAAGACCCTGGGATGCAGTGGCTCTGTTGCATCCCATGTCCCACTGACACAACATACTTCAGAGCACTGGCATTAGAGCATAGGTCAGGACTATAAAAATCAGGAATCCAGAATAAACACTACTATTTCTTCACAGTGCTGAACTGAACACTCTGGTTAATTAAAGCACTAGTAAGACACAAGCTAACTTTGGCAGCAGATTCCTGGAGCCCTGGCAGCAGGACAGCTGGGGGGAAAGGAAACACAAGCAGGTCCTACAGCAATTAGCAAAGGATTTCATTAGCACAGGATAAAAATGAAAGGACGTGATAGCTTTACAGCTGAGACGGTCTGTCATTTTTAGTTCCAGCCTTTCTATTGTTCAAGGGATAAAGCCTTTTAACGTCATCCCTAGGACAGAATGATTCCTTTCCCTTCCCCCAAGAGATAGCAATCGTTTCACCAGAGAGTTTACTGGGAGAAATAAAGTTTAATTCCAGAGACAAGGAACGCAAAGTGCCTTACCAGGAGGGCTAAAAACAAATGCATACACAAGCTATAATGGAGCACAAGACACCACTCACCCCACCAGGCAGCTACAGGGAGGCTGAGCCCATGGACAAGCTAGATTTCAGCATGCAAAAGACTCACATAGACCTACCAGCATTGACCAGTTTTACAGTAAAATATTCAGTACTAACACCATTGGTCTGACATGACATCACGGAGTTGGTGTCAGAATGCCATTTTCAGTTGAAATGATATTCAGATTTAAAGACATAAATACAGGAGAACAACTGTGCAAACACCTCGCTGCCTCAACTGCAGCTGTTTTCAATGGAGCTCCACAGCTACTCCAGAAACAGCTTTGGACTGGATAAGGGTACTTCTGCCTTCCCTTCAGCCTACTGTAGTATTTTCTAGTCAAAGAAAGAAAACACTGGAATATCTGGGTGAGGATGTCAATGATGATGATCATATTATTATTATTACTCTAACTACTATTACTGTGTTATTTTTAAAGCCTGGTGAGGAAAGCGGATAGGGGATATTCTAAAAAGAGGACTATTGGAACATTTTTGCTCTACAAACATTTTTCAGTAACTATTTTTAAGAAACCTTTAGGAAGTCTAAAATGGGTAAGGAGTAATTATCCAAAGCATTTCCCCTCTCAGGAAAGGTGACCAGATGGTTTATCACTCAATGCTGGATGTTTGAAACCACCCTATTATGACTCTTCTTTCAGGGCAGAGGGATGAAGGTCATGCTGAGCAGAGGGGACTGTGACGGAGCACCTCTCTCTAGGCTGTCTTTGGGAGAGATTTAATATTTATATCTTCCCAAGAATCAAGATACAAATGAATTTTTTTCCAGCTCTTTTAAGGCTCTGGAGAGTGTTTCACTTAAGGCTATTTTAGTCACACTATTTTTGTTTTGTTGTGTCTCAGAGTTACTGGATTAAAAAAAGCCAAACTCCCTGGCAAGAAAAATGGGGGAGGGAGATCTATGCAAAACAAACGAGAGTAAAAACAAGCTGAAGAAATTCACTCAAGATGGTAAGATAGCAGGTTGATCTTCAAAGCCCAAGAAATCAAGAGCACATATAAAAAGATTTTTCATAAGAAACATTGGATGCCTGGGATGAAAGAACTGGTGGATGGAGCTGTTCAGTTTCTGAGTGTTCCTAAAGTCAGACCTGGCTTCGCTCATTGAGCAGAGTCCTCTTGTATCTCCAGGGTCTTCAGCTGAGAATGCAATAAGGAAGGTCCCAATCTGAACAGAGAAAATTATACTTCCTGCCTTCTCCACAAATTCATCTCCTATATTCATGTTATGTGGAGTATTTGCAGTGGACTCAACAGCATCCTCAAAAGATATCCCAGAGCTAAAGAATTTAATTCACTGCCTGGGGGAATTAAGCCTAAAGCCAAGTCGAACATTCCCTGGGATATGGGAACAAGGGAGAAGCTGTGAGGTCCTTCATCACTGTAACAAACACAGGACACCAACCCTAGACAGGGCAATGACTGGAAATATCCAATGATTGACAAATCACTTTGATATATGTTCCTGCAATTTATTTAAAAAATCCGTTAACTTCAGAGGAAATATCAATGTTTAGGATTAAGATTTAACCCTAAACAAAGTTAAAGAGAGATTTTCTCCTGAGAATTGTATAGACCACTCCCCTGAAAGTGGCCCCCAAGAGTCACTGTCCACACACACAAATGTGTACACACTCTAAAGTAGGAGTTGGAGTTCCAGTTAAACAGTGTTCCTCACCACCATGAGCCTTGGATAAACAGTATTTTTAAAATACAAGATCTAATAAAGCAACCAAGACACTACTACTTAATTAACTGTTTCCATTAAAAAAAAAAAGCTGTTTTGAGCTTCCAAACTTCAAAAATACAGTTGAAAGAAGCAAGAACTGATATATTTGCTTCAATCTCTCAAAAAACAATGGAACAAGTTGTCTTAAAAAGTACTAGAAGCCAGATGAGGCACGTGAATGGGCTAAGTCTGCAGAGATTTACCAAGGCAAGTCACGCTTGACTGATTTGGTCACCTTCTACAATGCAGCACTTTCTGTCCATACGGAGAGAGCAGTGGGTGTTGTTTGGCTGGACTTCAGCAAAGTGTTGGACACATTTTACCATAGCCTACTCTTGGACAAACTGGGGGACACAGACCAGGCAGGTGGTATACAAAACAAGTAGGGAACTGGCTCATGGGTCATGCTCAGAAGTGATCATCATTGGTTTTCACTCCGGCTGGCAGCCTGTAACAAGTGGAGACCCTGGGGACTAATGCTGTGCCCCACATTGCTCAACATCTCCATACAGGATCTGGATGCTGCAGTGCTTTTGCACCCTCACCAGCTTTGTTGATGGGGGTAAATTGGGCACATAAGGAATGCTTTCTTAGACACCGGGACAGGCTGGAATAGTGGGCAAGCAAGATGTGTCTGAAGTTCAAGGGAAGAGTAAAGTCCTGAACCTGGGATTAAACAACCCAAGAGCCCAGCACAGACTGGAATCTGCAGGTTGGGAGGAGCAGCCTTGCTGGAGGGGTCCTGGTGGACAACAAGCTGAGTATGATCCAGCAGTGTCCTACAGCAGCAACTGAGGCAAACAGGATCCTGGACTGTATCCACAGGGACACTGCCAAAGAGATGGAGATGTGATTATCCTACTCAGCTCCGTGTCTGACAGACCCCACCTGCAGTACTGTGTCCAGTTCTGTCTCAATTCAGGACAGATGCAGACAGATTGGACAGGGTGCAAAGGAGATGATCAGAGGGCTGCAGAATCTGCCCTACAAGGACAACTAGGTCTCCTTCCTCGAGAAGAGAGGGCCCAGGGGGAATCTCATCATAGTATTACAGTACTTGAAGGGTGGCTACAAAGAGGATGGAGGCTCTCCCTTCCCTAGGAGCCACATGAAAAAGAGGCAATAGATACAAGTTGCACTGGGAGCGGTTTCTTCTTAGCTGAAAGAGTAGTCAAAAGAAGCCACTTAACAGCTGTCCTGGGTAACCCAAATGTTATTGTATTCTGTATCCATCTGTGCCAAAAATTGTTAACCTCTTTAAGACCCAGTGGTGCAACCAGAACCACAGGGCTGGGGGCGGGGGCAGGCGAGTGTCAAGCTCTTCAAAGTCAAGGCACTCAGGCAGAGGTTTCTCTCTCCTCTCATAGCTTTTGCTCAAGAAAGAGGCTCTGCTTTGGCTTTTTTTTTTCCCCTATGTTTGTCTCTGACCTTCAGAGGGGGTTGTTTCCGGTAGGTTTTCTGTGCTCGCAACAGTAGCAACTCGAGAAGATGCTCTTCGCAATCGAAAACAGTTTCAGAGTGAATTTTGCAACAGCCGTCTGCAGGTGGGGTGTGGTGCTGAGAGGAGTGAAGAGGCCCCACTCCCGGCAGTGGCTGCAGCTGCCAGCAGCACCCGGCTGATGCGAGAAGGGACGGAGTCAGAGACGCCTTAGCTGGCTGCCTTGCCATCCTCTGCCAAGAGGAAGGCGAAGTCCTTCCACAGGTTCTGATCCTTGACCAAGTACCAGCTGCCAGAGCGTGTCAGTCGCATACACCGATGGAACTGCTGCCATCAGAGAGATAAGAGGGAGGGCTACTGCCATTTCCCCTTTGTCTCCCTACACGCGGTTGCCCATGGCAAGCATCATCTTGGGGAAAGGGTCACTCTGCCATTTTGAGTTTCTCTTGGTTCCCAGGGAGTCCATGAGATTTAGCAATTTTGTATCTAGGGATTATTTACTGTTATTTTGTGCCTGTTGTCGTTTTGCTTGTTAGTAAACTGTTATTTTTTTCACTTATATTTACCCATATTCATTTCCTGTAAAAGGGGATTGGTTAAAACTAAGGGGACATAACTCATTTCAGTGCATCCCCCTTAAATCGTCTTAAACCAAGGCAATAGCCAATACTTAAATCCCATTTTGTCACAGAAACAGCAATACAGAAGCAGTAACAGGATAAAAACTGCCGTGAAATTCTGTGGCATTAGGACATCTTGCACCTTCCAGAGAAACGCACAGTTTTCAACACAGGCAGAGAAGGTTGCATTTCCTCTCTCTCATCCTAAGGATTGTGAGAAGGCCACACTTCAATCTCAGAGCTTTTTTTTATGGATGGGGCTTTATTGCTTCCTTCAGTTCCACTGGTGGCAGAAAAGTACTCTTGGGAGACCTGTTTAGCACCCTTAATTGTATTCCAAAGAATATACAGAAGGTACCTGGAGTTCAAACCAAATTCCTTTATGGAGGTCACAAATCTGTGTAGCAAAGCACAAATAAATTGACTGAAATGCTTCATATCTGTACTGGTTTGGGCGGGGATAAAATTCACTCTCCCCATGCTAACTTGCATGGGTCTGTGTTTTAGAAAAGAGTGTTGCTAATACAGGGATGTTTTCATTAGTGCTGAGCACAGCTTACACAGCATCAAGGCCTTTTCTGCTCCTCAAATTGCACCATCAGAAAGCAGGCTGGGTTGCACAAGGAGATGGGAGGGGACAAGTCTGGGATGGCTGATCCCAACTGATCCAAGGAATATTCCAGACAATATCATAAAATCCCAGAACGGTTTGGATTAGAAAGGACCTTAAAGACCATCTCGTTCCATCCCTTGCCATGGACAGGGACACCTTCCACTAGACCAGGCTGCTCCAAGCCTCGTCCAACTTGGTGTAGTGCTCACCAGATAAAGCTGGGGAAGTAGGAGCAAGGCGGGCCACATGTGGCCTTATGGCATTCATCTTCCCAAGTCACTGTTTCACATGATGGAGCCCTGCTCTCCTGGTGATGGCTGAACACTTGCCTGCCCATGGGAAATGGGGAATGAATTCCTTGGTTTGCTGTGCTTGTGTGCACAGTTTTTGCTTTCCCTTATAAATTGTCTTTATCGCAACCCATGAAGTTTCCTCACTTTTTATCCTTCTGATTCTTTCCACCATCCCAGTGGAAGAGGAGTAAGCAGCTGTGTGGGGCTGAGTTGCCAGCTGGGAATAAACTACGACAATATCACAAGAGGAACTTAAAGTACTGAGGAATCAGTGCAAAAATGTTAGTTGTTGCTTATTTATCCACTTCCTTTGTCTTCTCCAAATTCACCTCCCAGTTTCACCCAATTTTTCTGCCCTGTAGAGAGCTCCTCACAGGATGATTTACCAGTCCTCAAGACTCAAAGAAGCTGGGTTGACAGTGTTGTTCATCGATGCTAACACAAAGCAGAAAAACTTTCAGCTTTCTCCTGCTAGATACAACACCGATTTACATCAATACTTACAAGGCAGAAATACATTTGTTATATACTTCTCATATTACTAATATTTTATATTGTCCAGTATTGATGTCAGTCACAATGTCCATGATGAAACAATGGCAAACTGTTTTCAAAGCAGACCCTTTAATTTCTGCCATGGCACACCTTCTGGTTAGAGCTGAGATACACTGACTACCCGGCAGCCAGATGGGGAAAAGGCTTATGCCATCAAACCTTGTGCTTATTCTCCTTCTTGCTCCACTATTCTCCCATCAGCCTCAAGGCCAACTTCAGTGTACTGGGAAACGTAGGCCAGGCTGACCCAACTCTATAATGCAGCAAAACAATTTTCTTTTGACCAGATTAGTTTTCTGCAGTGGAAGAAGCAAATGGTTTGATATGTAATACGGTGTGAAAGAGCCAGTAGAGAGGCAAGAACATCTATATAGGCAGGGATCATCCCCTTTTCTACGGAACTAAGCTGTTAATTCAACTTAAACCATAACATGAAACCTCAGCTTGCAAATGCAAGTATAACTTTTTGCCACTTACTTGAATCCATTCCTGTTCCATCATCCAAAAAACATAGCATGAATCCACCTCGTAGGTCCTCCCGTCGCTCTGCAAGAGAAGAGTTACTCACTGCTTCCACGATCAAAAGTTAAAAGTTCCATAAAATGGGATTGGTGTTAACAACGAAAGTAGCACAACAAACGGGACTTTTGCACCTGCAATATGGCTAAGCTGTAAGAAAGAGCACCAGATTTTTGTTACAGAATGACTAAGAACTTCTTCACTTCATACTGTATGTAAGCATGTACTACAACACCATATTACAATACAGTTGAGTTTTTAAGCACCCAGTACAGTGACTCACTTCACCTGACCCCAGGTGAAGGCTGACTTAATTGCTTCCCCAAGGTATTTTTAAAGGTACTCCTTTTTGAAAGACAACAGGCACTATGGCACAGAAGAAATGGTAGAACAATAAAATTATTCAGGGAAATAGGAAAAGGAAAGACCCTTAAGATCATCAAGTCCAACCACAAATCTCACACAGCTGAGCTCACTAACTCATGTCCTTAAACACCAGATCTACACATCTTTTAAATATGGGTAGATAATGACTCCCCCACTGCCCTGTGCAGCCTGTTCCAGTGTCTGACTACACTTTCGGTGAAGAAATTTTCCCTAATATCCAATCTCAACTTCTCCTGGCACAACTTGAAGCTGTTTTCTCTTGTTCCTGTCACTCATTACCCAGGAGAAGACCTCAACCCCCACCTGACTACACCCTCCTGTCAGGGAGTTGTAGGAGCAAGAAGGTCCCCCCAGAATCTCCTTTTCTCCAGGCTGTGCCCCCCAGCTCCCTCGGCCACTTCTCATCAGACTTGTGCTTCAGCCCCTTCTTCAGCTCACTTGCCCTTCTCTGGACACACTCCAGCCCCTTAACGTCTTTCTTGTCTGGAGGGGCCCAGTACTGACCCCAGGATTGGGCATAAACACCCTCACTCCTGTTCTATCAAGGACAACACATATTTGCAGCCTAAATCCAAGTTAACTAGTGACTTAACTGCTGACATGCAAGGAAGCAGCAGGAGTGACTTACCAGTATAAATGTCTATTCTCGTGGCATCTGCATCTCTACAAAGAAATAAAACCACAATTGTTATTCAAATGTTCAACAGAAATGAAGCTAAAAATCCAGGCACATACAGTCGTTTCCAAAATAACTGGCTGGACAGCTCAAAGTCCACAGAGGCCCCACAGTCATCACTGACAGAAAACATTGTCCTACTTTTTGTCTATTTGAACCTAAACTCCAGCGTAAGACATTGCTGGCACACAAACAGATCTGATGGCAGGAAGTATCACTGGCATTCTAACAAAAGACATTTTGGGGCTGGGAATCAAATGAGTACACACTTCCGAGCTCCTTCCTGTATGAAACAAACAATGCCTATAGTTTTTCTGTCAAGCTGCCTACAAAAGATTTAGTAACTCCACATAAAGCTCCATCCCAATACATTCAAGGTTGTTACAGGAAACTGTCATTACAAGATCACTGAAGTGAAGCCCTTCACACACTGCATCCTCCTCTGTATTTGAAAGTACAGCATGTACGGCACTACTGCCCTCTTCTCAAACCAACCTTGGTTTGCTGACTAGAGGTGTGGAGCTGTAGTACTGTAACAAAACCCCACTTGACAAATGCCACAGCCACTCTGCTCTCATTTTGTACCTACAGCTCAGCCCAGCCATCTTCTTCCCAGAAGGCAACCTCTCTGCAGGCAGAGGGGAACCAAGAGGTGAAGGGAAAACCACCCCAAAGACCCTACTTTTTATTACCTTGTAGCAACAGTGAACACAGCACCAGCTCGTGCACACACACACATGCGCGCATACGCACAGCTCGTTCCCTAAACAGACGCTTTCCTGCTCAAAAATGCCCTAGTTTCAGCTCCTTACATCACAAACTGCACACTGTCACAAATCACATTTGAGAGAAAACAATCCCAAAATATTTCCATAATGCTTCATGACAGTACTTCCTGCAGCTCAAGAGAAAAGCATGCAAGGCTTGGGAGGCTGCTATAGCATGGATTCCCCACACACACGCGAGAGGGGTGGCCCAACACCCGCAATTTCCAAAAACCATGTCTCCTCAAGTGTCAAAATTCCTTTAGCTGTTCTTGCTCTATTTTTCAGCATCCCACTTCTGATTTGATTTTCATTGTTTGATACTATGATTATTCAGATATCAGAAGAGTCACAGGTCCTGTAATATTTATTTTACCAATTTCTTCACACAAAAAGGCAGACTGGTTTTTTCTTTGAAACTATCTTGTATCTTCTATCAATTTCCTTTCCAATATGAGTTGTCCCAGGATTCATTCAAACCTGTCTTTCCAGGAATAATTATTTTTTTAGGGGTTTGATGTGGCAGTGTAAGAGGAGCAAGTGAAATATTCATACTAAACTGCAGCAATGTCTTCTATTTTGTATTTCTTGTAAAGTCTACCAGAAGTGAAAATTGCTTAAGATCAACTAATACATAGGTGAATGAAATCTTACCCAAAGTTACCTTGGGAATTAAGTGGTCTCGGGTACATACCTGGCATTATCTACCAGTTCAGCAAGGGCACCAAACAAGAACTCATGGGTAGTTCTGCAATGAAACACAGAAATCACCAGGGTTACACCAACGCTTAAAAAAAGAGAGACCTTTAAATGAACGAGAATCTCAACTACATTTTAAACAAATCCAGTCAAATGGGTACAACACTACGGTCTGGCTGACAGCAGACTAGGAACGAGTGATTTACTGTCTGCCAGAGGCAGCCATGTAGCAGCCAATCTGCCCCAAACTGCAGTTCATTATGGTCTAAAACATATCACAAGTACACAGACATGATAGAGAACATGATGATCCAATGAACCAGCCTATGACCCAGCCAACAGTTCATGGAAGTCCTTATTCACCACACCAACAGGCCTTTTCATGGCAACTAAATACTGCCTGTAAGTAAATATGGCCAGACGAGGATTATCATCGAATCACAGAACAGTTCAAGTTGGAAGGGACCTTAAAGCTCATCTCATTCCAATCTGCCTGCCATGAGTAGGGACACCTTGTTCCAAGCCCTGTCCAACCTGGCCTTGAACACTTCTGGGGATGTGGTAGCCACAGCTGCTCTGGGCAACAAGACATAGACAACATTACGAACAAGGTGAGTCTCCCCCATGCACACAGTGTCATTGCAGTTATTTGTGACAGAAAAAAGCTTTCAGATCCTGGCTAACATCCAGTAGGTGCAACTGCTACTAATCCAGAGAAAGAGTCTTCTGACACCACTGTACCACACCATCTTCCCAACTTAACGCTAAAATCATAAACCCAGCTACCACTTCAGCACAATCTCAAGAGACACATTTAGTTTCCAGCCTCTTAATTGCCATCTCTTACAAGCAGCCCCCATTTGGAAGCCATTAGTTATATGCCTCAACATTGAAAGAAGATAGATGGTGAGAAAAACTTAAGAAGCTAATAAAAATCATTACAATACATTGTCTGTCAACATAAATGCTGTATCTCCACTCCATGCGCAAGCTGGCAACCTAACTTCAAAATCTAACAATTATTTCAAACGTAGTTAAGCCACATCCGCCACAATGTTAACAGCAGAGATGCGGAGAAACAGTTGCTGGGATTTGTTGCTCCTCTAGGTTGTTCAATGAAGAGACCAAGACCTGAGAAACTGGTTTTATCAACATGTTCCAGTTTGCACAAAACCCTCACAATATAGCCTGTTCTCACCACTACACAAAAAAGGCAACAGGTGACCTAAGAGAAGATATTTACTCATATTTTCAGCCTTTCAAGAACTGACACAAAGGTACTTTGCGCGCATAAAATACATAGCTGTCCACACCACTAATAACCACAAAATAAGCTTTCATAACCATCTTCAGGGTGATCACACTGAACCCCTCAACACAGCTCCAGTCAGAGGAAAACACATCAGCCTTCAAAGTTATCACTAAAACCATGGGAACAGAGATTTGCGCATCTCCACTCTCCCGCAGAGACAAGACCAATGGGAATGGTGTTTGGAAGACTATCTACCTAAGCAGAAAGCTTCCATAGAAACATAATCTTGGTGTTCCTTCCTTTGAGCAGGATTTCCTGCTGTCCCGGTTTCAGCAGGGATAGAGATAATTTTTTTCTCAGTAGGTGTGACGGTGTGGTATTTCGGATTTAGTGTGAGAATAACGTTGATAACACACCGATGTCTGGTGCCAAGCCATGCATACCCTAAGTCAAGGAATTTTCAGTGTCCTACGCTAGTCAGCTACACAAGAAGCTGGAGGGGAGCACGGCCAGGGCAGCTGACCCAAATCAGCCAGAGGAATATTCTGTACCACAGAATGTCCTGCTCAGTCTATAAGCCGGGGGAGCTGGCCAGGAGGGGCCAATCGCTGCTGGGAGACAGGTTGGGCATGGGCCAGCGGGTGCTGAGCAACTGTACTGCGCATCACTTGGCTTTTGGGGTTTATTCCTCTCTCTCTTTTTCGTATTATTATTGTATCTTTCTTTACTCCAATTTTTGAACTGTTCTTATCTCAGCCCATGGATTTTAGCCTTGTATGATTCACCTCCCCATCCCATGGGGGAGGTGAGTGAGCAGATACGTAGGATGATTACAGATTTCAAGTGTTCTCTTGAGTTTACAAGTGTCTATTCAGCTCAACAGGTCAACATCACAGAAGTTTATTCAGGAAGTCACCTAAATGGATGCTTTAGCACTAGTAACTATGCTTCATGAACAGCTTTTACTCCACAATTTTAGGAATACTTCAAAGCAAGAAAAGATGCAAGTAAGATACAAATAAGGATTTCTAAAGAAAGATGCTGGAACGAAACAACTGATAACACAGCTATAGATGATAAGGAAGGCAAGACAAAACATCTCCATAGCCCGACACTGTACTGATCTTGACCATCTCCCAAAACTGCAACTTCTCGTGCTGACACAAGCAAAGGAAACCTTGCTACAAGCCAATGAAATTCACTCCAGCTATTTATCACTAACAGAGATGAATATATGCTATAAAAGTCTTCTGTTCAGTTTATGAATTTGAACACACTTGTCAATATCTAACTAAAGTCACATGAAGTGTTTCGGCCTGATTCAATCAACTAATCTTAAACAAACCCCATGGTCTTGCATTGCAGTCAAAAGTGCCTGAAATAATTCACATACATCATGATCAACTAGTGACAATTTCTCACACCTCCCCCAAAAAATTGGGATTATTTTACTCGCAACATAACTTCAAAAAAAAAAGAGAGAAGATGTTGGCAAAATTAAGCCTATCAGAGCTTGCAAGTAACCTGCAAACACGTGAGCATATTTTAGATAGGCATCATCAGAGGCAACAACATCCTGCCTCAGAGCATTCAAAATACAACTATTACTGCTGTAGAATGGGTGAAACAATATATAGAAGGGAGGAAAGTATTATGAAAATCCATAGTCTCAACAGCTCATCTTGGTAGACACACCCTGGCCTGGACCATCCCACAATGTGCAACTTCCATTTGAGCCAGCTCAATGCAGAACTGCAGGGCTGACAAGGAATAGAACAGGGGAGTCCAGTGCTGGCAATTTATTGAAACATAGGTTACAAGAGATCAAGTTAGACAGCTCTGAAACACGACCAACTTCAAACACCTCTACAAAGAATCATGTGGAGTAACATCCCAAGGGAAGAAAAGCTTCTCTTGTGAGCAGTTCCTACAGGAACCTCTCCTGCTTGAACCTAGCTGGAATCCAGATCCTGCAGACAAGTACCTAATTACTAATGAGAGACGTAAGACTTCATTTTGTTCTGAAGGAGGGCACATCTGGGAAATTGTTTTATTTTGGCACATGCATCAGGAACAACAGCCGTTCTCCAAGTAATGCACTCTGTTTCAGGCCAAAACAGAAAAAAAGCACAAGAAGAAGAGGGAGTTTGGGGGGTGGGGAGACACTGTTGGTCTGTTATTACTAGTTTTCCTCAAGTCCATCATTTAGTCATCTTGAAGTCTATTTGAGTGACCTTCTTCCACTCCAACTGTACACCTGGACAATTCTAGTTACACAACAACACTCAGGTTACAAGCTAAAGGCTACCTACTGCTAGAAGACAATTTCAGGTCCTCTACTTTTAACAAACTCCTTCAATTTTTTATTCTAAATATTAAAAATATGCAAATACAAATTGGCTGATCTCTGTTATGTTTTTGGCATCATCTCAATGAACAGCTTTGGAAGTATCTTAATGTAACAGCATTTAGTTGTTAAGAAAAACAATGTGAAGGCAAGAAAGTGACTTTGGAAAGTCATAAAACAATGCACATGTAATTTTCATGTGCTTATGCACACCGATTTTCATTCTTAGGATCTAAAAGAACTTTAACATAGAAACATAAGGGTTGAAAACAGACCTTTAAAGGCCATCTACTCCAACCTCCAGCCATGGGCAGGGACATCCTCCACTAGACCAGGTTGCTCCAAGCCCCATCCAACCTGGGCTTGGACACTTTCAGGGATCCAAGGGCAGGCACAGCTTCTCTGGGTAACCTGTGCTAGGGCCTCCCCACTCTCACAGGGAAGAACGTCTTCCTTATCTTTAGTCTGAATCTACACTCTTACATTAAAGCCATTACCCTCTGTCCCATCACTACAGAACTTACTAAAAAGTCTGTCTCCACTCAACTATTCACCAAGTAAACCACTTGGAAAAGCACGGTGGTATTTTTATTTTTAAAAAGATATGGCAAGGGAATCGATTCATATAGATACTGGAGGGCCAACTCAATGTGCCATCAGACATATAAGCATTAAGCTGCTATTGGAAAGATCTGCTGCAGGCCCTCAAGCTCAGGCACCTGATCAACTGTCTCCTGTAAAGCACTTCAGACTGAGTTCTCTGAGGCAGATATATGGAAACATTTCCTAAAGGTGGTGTTGAAAAGGAAGAAAAAAAAAATGGCATGGTTTTCTTCTGCACCCTAACAGCCAGACGGCTGGTCTTCCATGGCAATTTAAAGAATTTCCACCTCCTTGAGTATGAGGACACCCTCAGCACTGAACTAGAATTTATCTCAGATAGGATGGTCTTCCTTGGCAAGAGAGAACAGTCCAAAAGACAAGTCTCCTCTATCAAAAGCCCTGTGCTGGCATTGGGTTGATTTGGGAATTGGCTCTTTTTCTTTTTTGCTCACTATTTTACTGGAAGAGCAGGAGGGGTTGTTTGCCACGGGTTAGTTTGGGGCTTTCTCTGTTTTTAAAATGACTTCCATAACTCCCATTGCCATTCTTAGGGAAGCACTTGACTTATGCACTGATTGCCATAACCTCAAAAGGCTCTTTGTACATTATGGACAAGAAGCCCTAGCTTCGGGTTATCCAAGCATTAGCTTCCAGCTCCTCCCAACAATTCGGTAATGCAGGTATCACTGTAGACATGCAGCACACCACAAGTAGACCAGCAGCGTAAGCACAGTGGCAACATGAAGTAGCTTTAATATACTTGAGGGCAGCAGCAACAACTCGGTCTTTTCTACAGCACAGGCTTTATCTTCTTACAAAGATCAACAGAGTTCTGGAGCTTCACAGGCAAACACAACCTGCTGACAGGGCACTGCCATCATCTGCACAGTCTTCTAATCCATAAAAAAGATTGTCTTCTGGAGATGGACATCAGAATTTCACAAATCAACAACAGCACCACAACATGACTCAGTATTGTCAATCTTCAGGCAACAGACTGTTCACTCCACATGCAACGGCTACCAGCCAAGCTAGAGAGCAGATGCAAATGTGACATGGAGCCATCACTAGGTTTATCCCCTGTTCAAAGCCCATTACTTCCCTAATTCTGAAAATAAATGGATTGTAATGCTCTTGGCATACGTGAGATTAGTCTTAACTGCTCTTGCAGATGTATCTCGTTACCAACAGAACCAGACAAAAATACTTTGAAACCAAGTTGCCTGTGTTTCTGTGCCATCTTTAGACTGCTGCAGACCACTGTGATCCTTCACACGTTGAAAAGGGAAACAAAAAGATAAAGCTGCACTTTATTTGTTCTCCTATTGATGGATAACAGCAAGTCAACTCTCCCACAGAACATCAGCAGACAATCTCACACCGGTGACCGGCTGATCAAAATGAAGCAATGCCAAGTGGTTCTACAGTGTTCTTCCAATTTGGGCAGAATAAGCTCTTTCATCTTCTCTACACATGGCATTACAAGGCTTCAGAGCAGCAGGCAGGTCTTGATAGGTGCCTGACCCCGCTAAGCACTGCTTCCTGATGATGCTTCTCATTTTCCAGACATGCGCTCAGAAGAAACTCATTTTAAATAATGGCTTTGCCTCTTCTCAAAAGGTGTTATTTTGCAGGATTCACTGGCGACATGCAAAAATCTGACTGGAAGAAGAGTATCATAATCCTGTTGAAAATAAACCTGAGAAACACTCAGTCACACACAAAGCCAGTTACTGCAGAGGGATGGTGGCCGTCATTGCAGCACACACACTGCTCCACGGAGGTGCGGCCATGGGGGTCTGGTTGCCCAAGGGGCATCCCAGTTCCTCCTGGGGCCTCTTGTCCCCATGCACCGACTCTCCATGACCCGCGGACCCGCCCGCGGTACAATAGCCAGTCCCGGAGGGACCACGAGGCGCCCGGGCCGGGGTCAGGGGTCTGCTCAGCCCCACCGGCCCGCATGGCTTCGGCCAGGCCCACCGCACTGAGCCGGGGACCCGAGCAGGCCGAGGGCCGCGGGTCCGCCCCACCCCAGCCGGTACTCACGAGTTGGTGTGCAGGTACTCAAAGGTAAGCTGGGCCCGGTTCAGGCTGCTGTAATTGCCCAGGGACATGGCGGCAGTGGCCGCCATCGGGCCCGGGCCCGCGCCGCATGCACCAGCGGCCGCGCGCGCCTCGAGCCCTCCCCGCCCCCTGCCGGTCACAGCCCCGGCCGGGTGAACAGCTGGCGCTGCGCTGCGCTGCACTTCGTTATGCCGCGCCCTGCCGCCGCAGTGCAGTGCCGTGCCGAGCCGTGCCGAGCCGTGCCGTGCCGTGCCGTGCAGCGCAGCGCAGCGCCGAGCCGTGCAGCGCCGAGCCGTGCCGTGCCGCCCGGGCCCAACCCAGGCCCGCTTTGTCTCCGCCGGGCTGGGACCGCACCCGGCGCCGCAACTGCCCCCGCGGGGGCGGAGCCACGCGGCTGCCACCCATTGGTCAAAAAGGGGCACGTGATGCAAGTTCCCCGGCGCGGCCAATGCGGGCTCTGCGCCGCCGCGTGACGGGCGCGCGTGGCCGGGAGGGAGAGGTGGAGGTGGGTGAGCGCGGGGAGGGCGGTGTGTGCGCGGTGAGGGCGGTGTGAGGGCGGTGTGTGCGCGGTGTGTGCGCGGTGTGAGCGCGGTGAGGGCGGTGTGAGCGCGGTGAGGGCGGTGTGAGGGCGGTGTGCGCGGCTGCTCCGGGACCCCTCACGGGACCCCCTTTTTCCCCTAGGCTCTGCCCCGGCGGCAGCCGAGCGCCTCAGCGCCGCGGGAGCGGCCGCCGCGGTTTCCTGGGGCGGGCTTGCGGGTGTGGTGGGGCTTGCGCGGTGAGGCCGCCCGGCAGCGGGAGCCCTGTCCGGCCCTGGGCGAACCTACCGGAGCCTGAGGGCCAGATCACCGCGGTGCCGGCGGCGTGCCCGGGGGGCACCAGCTGGCGGTTAACTGCCGGGTGCCAGGGTGGAGCGGGTGAGGCCCGCCGTTCCCGAACGTCGGGAGCGGCTCCGGGACGCAGCTGGTTGGAAGGATCCCGCCGCTGAACCCTTACGGAGGCTCCGCGCGGATTTCGGCGAGTGTCGGTCCTGCGGCGCTGATGAAGGCTCTGGGAAGTCACCGAGGAGAAGCTCCTGAAAGTGCCCGTACTTACCAAAAAACATTAGCGTAAAGGGTATATAAAATCATAAATATTCTCGCTTCAATTCTGTGCCTTTGGTTCATCTTGAAATGTGAAGGGATTGAGCTCAGGTGTGTCCTGCACACACCATGCCCCCCAAAATGCAGCCTGAACGCGGGAACCCTGAAGGCCAGGAATACTTATCTGAGCACCTGAGTTGTCCGCTGGAAAAACACCCCCAATTGTATTTCTGAAATGGACACTGAAACAGCATGGCTGTGTCTGCTGTGTCTCGGATAATAGGAATCTAAGCTAAATATCCAAAACCTGAAGAAATTCAATCTGTGCAGAAATATCAATTTGTTCTTGAAGAATGTCCAGCAAGAATGAAACATGTAAGATTGCAGATTTAAAAAGGATAAACATTATTTGATACTTTATTTATACGACACCACAGGGAAAAGGTAAAGGTTTCGTTAAAAAAAATAAGCACTTTATTTTTGTCTGATAATTTTCCAACAGTAAAGTCTAATTCATCAGAAAAAAAAAAGGCTATGGGGGTTGGGGTTATTCAGCCTGGAGAAGAGAAGCATCCAGGGTGACCTTACTGCAGCCTTTCAGTACCTGAAGGGGCTCCAAGGGAGCTGGAGAGGGACTTTGGACAAGGGATAATGGCTTCCCACTGCCAGAGGGCAGGGTTAATGGGATACTGAGAAGAGCTTTCCTGTGGAGGTGGGGAGGCCCTGGCACAGGGTGCCCAGAGAAGCTGTGGGTGTTCCATCCCTCAAAGTGTAGAAGGCCAGGTTGGATGGGGCTTTTGAAGCAACCTGGCTTAGTGGAAGGTGTCCCTGCCTGTGGCAGGGGATACAACAAGACAATGGAAGGATCCTTTCCAACCCAAACCGTTCCATGATTCTGTGATTCTGTGATATGCAAGCTATGTGGTGAAAAGTTAAATCTGTTACTTATGATTGGTAAATAGCTAAAACTTGAGTTTCATATTTGAGTTGTTTGACCCCCCATTCCCAGTGGTGTGTGAGCCTGAGCTAACAAGTCTGCAGCTTTGGCCTGAGAACTTCACTTCCCAGAACAGCATTTAATTCTGTTTACCCTCAGTTTGGCCTGTTCAGGCCAGCAAGTTGTATCATTCCTCCTGGCTGCGATTTCTGTGTGTTCTTGTGAAGGCATCAAAAAATCACTGTGCATGTGTGTGCAGTGGCTCTTTTAGACCTTATTTCTGAAAAGCTGTGCACAGCAGGACATCAAACTGCATGAAAGAATGTGAGAACTGTGTTTAGGTGTATTAGGTTTATGACAATCAATGAGTCTATTAAAGATTGTAGCATCACCTGTTGTGCTCAGCTTCTATTTTGTCACATTGTAGTCAATATCAACAGCAGATGTTCAACAGCAATATAAGTCCTATCAGTGTAATGGCAAGGTAATTACCCAGATGTGGGTTCCTGAGGAACATGAACCTGAACTTAAGCATCGTATTGGCCTTGTCCTCTAAAGTAATGAGTGTCTCTGTGCCTACCAGGAGCTTTGTCTCATCATCTTACCTTCAGGGAGGAACCAATGTTTCTTTCCTGATGTTGGAGAGGTTGACAACATCACTGAGTACTGCAGTGCTCTGGACAGAGCAGTTGAACACCTTCCTGCTGCTCCTATGGGATCTGACCTATTCTGAGGATGGGCTGGTGGATGCCAGTCCTTTCCATCTGGCTCTGGGTAGAAGACCAGTACATTGCAGTTCCATTTCATTTGGCCAGCCCGGGCAGGAAATTGCTCATTACCATCTCGCCATTTGGCGGTGGTGAATTCCACATCTTTTTCATTTTCTTTGACAAAGGTGAAGTGAGAATTTAATTCTTACATTTTCCATAGCTGTTCTGCAGTAGGTTTCAGATGTGTTCCTGTCTTCTGCTCTTTGGTCTCTCTTGCCCAAGTCTTGAAAGATTTATACCTTCATTCGCTGGCTCTCTGAGCTGCTATACATTGGCCCAAGGTGTAATGAAATGAATTCACCTTTTGCAAAGCAGCATTTGGATTACATCACAGCTCTGCCTTGGCCATGGCAGAGCTATGCTTTGATGAGAACCTCTCTGTCCATGGATGGAGACATAATAGGCTTGTTTGGCCTGTGTACCACTGCTGCAAACTGTTGAATTTCTCAGTACTTTAGAGATTAAAGTCTTCCCACTGGAAATTCACATTTATCCTCTTTTGGGGCAGCTGTATTTTCTTGGAAACTCTCTCCCCAAATTTTGTTTTAATAGTTCTAGGTCTTTCAGTTATACTGGTTATGACAGGCAATCTCCCTTTTTTTTTCTTCTGCTACCAGCACCATTTCCCTGAGTTCCTGTTCAGTCCCAGGATCTCTGCATCTTACAGTAACAGGCAAAACAAGTCTGGCTGCTCAGGTGTCACAGGCAGTACCCCCTCATTTTTGAAGTTTCCAGTGCTGTAGAAGGCAGCAGTTTGCTCTGGTGCACGTAACTTTCCTGATAAATGACTCGTGAGTTGGTGTTTTGTCCAGCCTACGCATGTGGATCTTGGGGCAAACTGTACTGCCCTTCTTTAACCCTAAGGCTGAGTTTCTGACTCTGAAATAATCCCCACGTCCCCTTGTAAAACTAGTCTTCTGATTGCACGCTGTTCAAAATCTATGTTTCTAGGCTGTGGTGTGAGTTCTCATGCAGTCCCGTGTGATGCTTGCTGGATCCTTACTCTGGCATAGCATTTTGTTAAGCCTATTTCCACTGGAGTCCAGGCTGTAGCCTGAGGTCATTGAAGAGTTTATTTATGTGGCCATTGTTCAGCAAGTTGAAGGTAACTGTTTCTACACCTGTGTGGGTCTTGAGTTGACAATTTTTCTTTTTCTCCCCTGGGTTTTAAGAAGCTAGACTTCCAAGCCAGTCCTTAATGCACAAGTCATCATAGCGGTAAGTACTTGATTCTGCACCAGACAAGTGCCATAAGTGCAGCAAAGTGTCTTTTCCACACACCTGTGAGGTCTCCCAAGTTAACTCTTTGTAGCTTTATTCTGTGTTTATGTACATGAAGAAATTTAAACCTTTGCATTGTAGAAATGAGGCTTTCAGTGTCAGAGTGAAATAAGCAGGCAGTGAAAAATAAATCTGAGACATCACCAGTAATCCTCAGGGGTTTACTGGTCCTTCCTTTATCCTTCTTTTTTTTTTTGAAGGAAAAAATGGCATTGCCTTTGGACTCAAGGTCCTCCGTCTACATCATGACAGAAGCTGCTGAAGTTCTAGGTCAGTGCTGTTCTCCTGAACGTTCACTTTGGCAGTTCTCCTAAGAAGGTTGGGTGCAGTTGCAACCCCCAGTAACCAAATTGGCATGGATCTCTTTTCCATTGCCCTTAGTCTGTAGAAAGAATTTCAAAGCAGCTTCCTTTAATGGGCTTGAAATCATGTTGTCTCACAGCTTTTTGGTTCATTCTTTCATGCCATGTACTACGCTGCCTCTGCTGTGTGATGAGTTCTCATTGTCTCCCTGTACAGAATGGGAACTTCTGCCATGAAATACGCTGCTGCCTCTAAACAATGTGGGATGTTCTCCTTTAGACAGAGCATGCCAGTCTCACTCACAGAGAAGAGCTGCATCAAAAAGCATCAAAGCATTCAGCCTTTTCTTGGGCGTGAGCTGCATCTCCATGTTGATTCAATACAATGCAAGAACACAACCCTGAAGTCAAGAATTTAGAAGGAAGTGTTTTCCTCCTGGCTTCTCCTAGTAAGGAGTTATTCCCTGTATGACCTGGGGCAGCCCTGTTTCTTGTGTTCATAGCCACGTCTGCCCAGCCTCTCTATCATTTGCATCAAGTAGCAGAGCAATTTGCTGACTAAATGCAAGTGTCATGAAGTTGGACCTCTCTTCATGGAAGTGTCTTTTTCTCCTATGTTGGGAGGCCTAAATCCGATGGTTCTCTGAAACAGTAGTTTTATGAACAGTCTGTGTGTCACTCCTTACAAGACATGCAAAGCAAGATGTTCAAAGATGAGTACCTAAACATGTGGAAGGTACTGGCATAACAGTTCAGAGACCTTTTCTGTAGTGCCAAGTGTCTGCCTCTTCATGCTTTGTTCTCAGGAAGAGTCACGTCGTGGATTTAAATTCCTTATTTCAGTCTAGGTACCATTCCTTATTTCTGTCTAGGTGAGACACTGGTTGTCAGAAATTACTTTGTAAATGAGTTTGCAGAAGAGTGGAAAGGGTAAGATTAGGTGAGAGCAGGGAGACATCTTGGAGTGAATTGTCAGCGGAATGGTGAACAGGGAGGATCCTCCACTGCCACTCAGGCTCCCGCTGTCCTGACCCCGGGCTTGATTAATGAATTAACAACATGAAAAAAAAGTCACAGCTGTTACAGCATTATGTCGCCACCTCAGGCCTACCACAGAAAACACTCTGCCTTGGCAGGAAAGATGGGCAGAAGAGCCTACGAGAAGATGGTAGAAATGGAGCGATGGTAGTGTCTTAAAAGAATTTTCCTCACAAACTTGAAAGAGTTATGGATGGCATGAACTCATTGTCAGGAATTGATAGTTTGGTCTAGGTTGGATGGTTTTCCACAGACATGCTGAGAAGGACCCATGCCTGGAGGCTTCCTGCTCTGAACCGTAACTGTATGATGTTTTTAGTGGCTTCAGCCAATGTAAGGTGTGCAGGCTTCTTAACAAGGTGACTAACTAGTGCAATTCTTTTCATTAATAAATAGTTTTCCCTGTCTCATTATTTGAAATATGTGGACTGTGTTACTTGCGGGTTTGGTCCAATTCAGAGTGTCTGTTTAACCCAGCCTGATGGATGTGTGCCTGACATGAGCAGTTCAGGTAATTTCAGTCTGGCAACTTGACAGCAATCAAAAACATACTGTTATAGTGAAAGCTTATGGGAATTTCTTGGGTGCCTCATGGAAACAGCATCCAAGTCGATTGAGCTGTGATACCAATGAAGAGATGAACAACTGTATCACCACATCTGGCACAGAACACACTTGGGGAGTGCTATGGAGAGAGCAGGGCTGTGCCAGTCATTCCCATCAAAGCATCTCTCAGTGGTTACTAGATAACTGCTCCTCTAGTATGTGCTGGGAATGCCACCATGGATCAAATGTCTTTTGTCATCTCTGAAGGCATTCATCTCCCCTAGCTTTAGCTCTGGACAAGTGCAAGGTGCACCAGAACCCTGGGCTGCCCTTCTGCCTTATAGGAAGCTGACATCAACATGAAGGCCTGACTGCCTTGGTGGGAGAGAATGAGGGGAACTTCACAGATGTGTAATATCTTCCCTGGAATGTCATGGTTTGCAGGAAGCTGGTCAGTCTGGCAGTTGAGATGGTGTGAGGGGCAAAAGTACTGTAGCAAAAAGCTGTCAGCACTCTGTCAGCACGCAGCTCCAGAGACTGTCCCTAGACTGAGCTGGGACTAACAGGAAGCTTGGGAGGCCAAAAAAGAAGAATCTGTGAGACAGTGTCATTTTTTCAGCAACTTCACCCTGAAGTTATTTCTTGTCGCTCAGATCTTCCATCCAAACCTAGTTACTTTCTTTAAGAGAAACAAACTCAGGAAATGTTTTATCAGCACAGTTGGATCATCTCGTGATGGTTTGACCAGTCCTCATCAATCTTGTAATCCCATCTATTTGGAGGATGTGTGGAGATGTCATCATGCTTGTTCAATACATCCTGAGCCCCTCTTCTTTGTCCTGTATCAGTGATCTGCATAATACATGATCTGCATAATATTTTAAAAAGACAAAGGACTTTGTTCTGTAGAAGTGGTTTTGACTGGGTGCCTCTCCCAAACTCTAACCCCATCCCACCTAACGTAAGGAAGAGCAGAGTATCCATAGGCTCACAAGGAGTGTGATGGTGGCTTGTTTCCTACTAGCATGTGGGATAATTGGTATGTGAAAGCCAGCGAAGAGAGACTCCAGCCTGTGTTGAAAGTAAGTTTTGGTGTTGCATCAGGTGGCAGTGGCTGAAATGTAGGAAAATACCAGCGTTAATGACAAAATTGCAAGGAGGTGTCTGGCTCTGGGCTGAGGTTAAATGGTGGGGTGACTGCCAGGCCAAAGAGGGGCCAGCCCTGTCCAGGGGCTGGGCAAAAAGCAAGAAACAGACAGACGAATGGGGTGAGAGAGAGTGTCAGCAGTGCTGCCTGACTAGGATCACTCACCAAGGCTACAATCACTGAACAAGGGTGCAAAATCAGCAAAAAATTGAGCCTGAGAGAGAAGGAACTGGGCTAGGTTGTTCATACGGCAGGGGGAAATGGGGGCAAAATAGAAGGCAAAGCATGTGGTTGGGGCTGTTTGGGGCTGGGGTAGACAGCTCAGGAGCATGACACCAAATCTGCTAGGGCCGTGTCAGTGGGTTTGCCTTGCTTCTGCAGCCACGGCAGTGGGATGTGACCCCCAGCATCACTGAACAAGTCCCCTGACATGGCAGCAGTGAGTGTGACTTAAATTAGCAGCTCAATTCATCAGAATCACAGAAAAGGCCATTTAAGGAATCTCATTTTTGTCCACATCCCTCTGCAGTCCTCCACACATGACTGAAAGACAGAAGAAAGTCACAAACTGCCTTCCACTTCCCAGGAAGAGCTGCCTGCAGGCCCTTCCCCAAGCTGCTGCTGGCAGGGTCTTTGAAATCAAGACAGCACATCTCACACTCCAGTGCACCCAGCCGTTTGGTTCAAACTGGGAGGTGACCCTTGTCAGGAGGGCTTCACCATTTCCATGCACCACCAGACTTGTCAGTGCAACTCAGTGCTGCCAGAAGTCATCCCAGCTCCAAACACTAAATGGGGAAGCTGCCTGAAAAATGAGGGAACACTTTTACATCAGGAATTACTCAATGCTTTGGTATATAGTGCTCTCAAATATTTATTTTACTGTTCTTATAAATGTTCTATTTGGAGAAAAATGCTGTAATTGGCCAGTATTCCACAGAATCTAAATATTTTGCTCAAGACAGTACTTCCTTCCCCCGCCTCACAGAGATTTAATTCTTTGCTGATTATGTGGCTCAGGCTCTGGCCATGATGAGGGCTTCCCTCCACTCTGCTCTCTGTTTACATGTAGCTAAGGTCTTAATCCAGCCACTGTCATAGCAAGGGGGAGAAAATAATTTATCCTTAGTTAATCCTGGGAAAAGCTTTCCATCTGACAGACTTTCCACTGAGAATGAGGAGTATGAAAGAACACACATGGGAAGAGGATGGGACAATTGGGGGCAGAAGCTAAGCATCAACTGTGCAGGGAAGGGGGCACTTGCCAGGAATGGGGAGCTCTTGAAAGAGAGGCCATGGGGTCTCAGGGCCCATGGGACCCCCGGAGCTCACAGCATGGTGAAGAGCAGGCAGTGTGGGTCAAGTGCCACAACTGGAACTTGTCCCTGCCAGCTCCTCCCTGAGGTTCTCCAAAGCCTTTGCTTGTTGAGGGGCTTGCCTTCCCTCTGGATGGCAAAAGTATTGCCCAGTTTCATAGTGCTGAAAGGGTTTTAGGCACAACGCATATCTCTGCTGTGGAGAAACATCCTGTCCTGCACCCAGGGCTCTGCAGTGTTCACAGGTGTCTGCTGGATTCATTGTCTGGAGATGCACCAGGCAGAGAGGAGTGTGAGCCTGTACTGAGGGACGCACCTTGGCAGGACTGCCATCGGAGCACACAAGTGGTTGGCCATGCTCTCCCCTCTCCCACGTTCACGGCAGAGCTGAGGTCAGGCTGCTGGGCTGTAGCTGTTGGAACAAGCAGGCACCACCTTCCAGGTATGCAGACAGGTGAAGCCCAACTTCCTTTTGGGGTGCCAGTAACTGATAGGAGCTGTGTGTCTTTTGAGCAAGTGCTTTCCTGAAACAAGAAGAAAGATGAGGGGACTGGAGGCCAAAGGATTTAAGGGTAGAAATAACAGCATGCAGCGTGTCGGTGCAAGTTCTGCCCAGCACAGGGAAGCACGTTCAGAACCCACCATCCCAGCCTGGTGTTGAGCTGTAGCTGATGAGTTTTGGACCAGCTGGAGGCTCCTGCTGCCACTGAGGCTGAGCCACAAGACTAGGCATAGGATGTGGTTGTGAAGGGAACCTGGAGCAATGGTGTCTGTTACACATGGTAGTTGGTGGGACAAGCTGCCTGCTCTTTTTGCTTTCAGCGGGAAGTTTGGCAGTTATAGTGTGTTCTGTGGTGTTTCCTCAGTGACCAGTTTGCAGTACCTGGGGTGGTTTGAGAAGTCCACTGTAGGAGCATCTTAAGAATTGTGAGGAATTTTTGTAACATCAGATGGAGACTTTGATTTTATGGTCTTGGTGGATGTTGATGATATCCTTCATTATTCTGCTGGTTCGCTTTACCATGCGTACCTGGGGCCAGGAAACAACAGGTACTGGGAGAAGAGAAGGAGCCTTGTAACAACCACCTGCTGATATGCAGGGCGTTAAAGGTGCACGGGTATTAAGAACAAAACAAATGCTGTGAGGTGATTGGGAGAAGCTTTGCTTTGTGACAGCTGGTTTTTGTGTCCTGCATCACAGCTGCTGGAGTGGGGACAGAAATCAAGCACAGTTTGGGTGGCAGGCAAAGCACCTTCTTGAGGGACCAAGCAGAGCATAAGGGATGTCCAAATGCGGGCACAACTTGCTAGGAATGGCAGAATTTTTGTGAAAGGTTATTTTAAGATTTCTCTGTGTGTCATCATACCACTGAGGAGGGAGTAGGAATGTCATGGAAAGAGATAGCTGGACTGGGAGGCAGCTGTCAGAATATCATTGAAGGCAGTAGCTGGATTGGGATGCACCTGTCAGCTGTAAATGAGTCAAAAGGAGCAAAGTGCTGGTTTGTGACCTCCATACATGAGGGAGCTGCAGTTGACCCTAGTTCAGTGACTGAAGTTGGGACTTTAGAGAATGACCTCCAGAAAAGGGAAGGGTGGGAAAGCACATTGCAGGGAGACAGCAGAGCATCATGAGATGCTGGTGGGAACTTTTGCTGAGGATGAGGATTTGTTCATACTTCCTTTGCAGTGGATAAATTAATCTTCCATCTCCGAAGTTAATTTGAGACCACATGTGAAATGCTAAATGGAGTGCTAGCAATCCCAATTGGTCAGAGCATGGTGCTAGTAACGCCCAGGCTGCAGGTTTGATCCCCCTATGGGCCATTCACTTAAGAATTGGACTTGATGATCCTTCTGGATCTCTTCCATCTCAGACTATTCTGTGATTCTATGAAAAGCTCTGTGAATCTCATTGTGTGTGGACAGGGCATTTTAGTGCAACAGCTCAGCCTGCCTGCAGTATATTAGGCATAGCAGCAAGGACTAGGAGTCCAGTGCCAGAGTTGGCAAAGTCACAGCTGGGCAGGGAAGACTCCTGACCAGATGGCTGTTTGTTTCTTTCTTACATAAGCCATCTAGACAAGAAGACAAGAAGAAGCAATGCCCTGGCATGAGAGTATTGCTCCCTACACAGATGGTCTCCAGTCTACAGCTTTCATATCTGAGCTTGCGCAAAGCAAGGAGGGAACAGAAAAAGGATGTTGGTAGTGCAGCCAGCTATGCAAGAGAGAAAAGTCTATGAACAGCTATAAAAATAATGGAAAATAACAGTAAGTAGTGAGATTTATTACAGCTATGAAAACATCTGGTGTTTTGCACACAGAAGGTGCAGCATTGCCAAGAAATATCTCCTCATGGTGAGCCCACAAGACTCAGGTAGTGCAAGAGGAGCTGCGGGCAAGGGGAACGATGGTCCTGGGGAGGAGCAGCCCTGAAGAGCATACTCAGGAATATTTTTCCAAGTCTTCTTGATTCCTTGCGGCTGTCCCAGGGGAGAATCAAGTGACTATAAGGCAAAAATATGTTCAGAAAAGAGCCTGGTCTTGAAATAGTTCACGTGGTAAATGAGACAGAAGGGCCCCTGCCTGAGACAGATGCAGAGGCAAAGAGAGCTGTCATCAGAGAGCAGCAGATGGAAGCTCATCCTCTTGATCCATAAGGACATGGTAGTCCTGGAGCATGGGGCAACCATCAACAGGCAGCAGGCAGCAGAAGGCCCAGAGGTGTGACACACAGCCAGGCCCTCCACCAGTTGGCAGGACATGACCCATTGGGAGTGGCACACCCAAGTGTCTTTTGTGCATGTGATGTGGCTCATTAGCAAAATACCAGGTCTGGTCATGTATAGGTGCTCCATAACATTACAGCCTCCAGGTTTCTTGGAGTCATGTGGCACTGGTGCCTGTGATGCGGTTTCCACACTGCCAGTGACCACAAGAGAGCAACCTCTGAATGCTGAGGCAGATTTGTCCCCAGCTCCTCAATCCTGGAGGAGAAACTGTGCCTGTAGCCCAGGCTGCCCATAGCCAGGGCTGCCTGCAGCCAGCCTGTGAGTGTGGGCCAAGCTGAACCCTGCATCTGGGGCTGTGTCTCCCTCCACACAGGCAGTGTTGCAGCTCCAGGACTAGCGGTCTGTTTGCCTTAGCACAGGGCTGCAGAGAGGACCTGGGCAGTCCAGGGGGTTTGGCCACCTCTACCCCAGTCTGTTTGGCCTTGCTTGTCATACAGTAGTGCCGCTTTGGTCTCTAGTCCCAGTGATTTGAGGAACCTTCCCCAAACCCATCCCTGCAAGAAGAGTTGTCTTGCTGTTGACATACAGCTTGTGAATAAAGTCATTTTTTAGGGCAGTCTGGAAAACAATTCCTTGATTGCCTCCCAGTATCCTGGTGGTCAAAACCCCTAACTCCTAACTGACAGGCAGAATTCTTGGAGATGCAGGTGGCTGCTCTAGTCTTCTGGGAAAGCCCTGAAAGGGTTGGCATGTTTCACAGAATAGTTTGGACTGGAAGGGACCTCAAAGCTCATTTCATTTCATTCCCCTGCCATGGGCAGGAACAGCTTCCACTATCCCAGGTTGCTCCAAGACCCATCCAACCTGGCCCAGAACACTTCCAGAGATGGGGGTTCTCTGGGCAGCATGTGCCAGTGCTTTACCATCCTCACAGGGAAGAATTTCTTCCTAACACCTTATCTAAATCTCTCCTCGGTCAGTTTAAAACCATTCCCCCTTATCCTATCACTATCTGCCCCGCTAAGTACTGGAAGGCTGCAATGAGGTCTCCCCAGAGCCTTCTCTTCTCCAGGCTGAGCAGTATTTGGGGATGTCTGGAGCCTGGGTTTTAGGGGTAAGTGACCAGGAGTGGCATCTTTCCTGAACCCCTGTTCTTTTTCCAAATCTTTCCTTTCTTGGCCACAGTAGATCTCAACATTGTGATTTATGGGCTTCTGAAGTGTCTCAAAAAGGGAAAAAAAGAGTTGTGTTCATTCAGTGTGACAAAGAAATTGGAAAGGCAGGAGGGGGGAGTGCTGTCAGGTCACCTCTCAGGAATGTCCTGTCTGTGGAAATACTGAAGCAGCCTCCCTCAAGTGTAACACACAGCCAGGGCTTCATGTGAGCTCCCAGAGCTGCAGCTGAGCTGGAGCCTCCCTCTGTTCTGAGAGCACAAAGATATTTCTCTCCAGCTCCAGGTGGGGCTTCTGAGGTAGCCAGGAGCTGGGACCCTTTTTCTCACCACTGCTCAAGGGGCAGAGAAAAGCAGGATGAGAGCCCTATGGGTCAGCATGGCAGGAGGGATACAACCCCTTGGAGGAAGGAGAGTCAGACAAGGGACATTTGGAGGTCTGGGCAGCCTGGAAGGGAAGCTCTGCAGCCTACCAGTGCCATCTGAGCAGGGGCACAGCTCTGTGGGAAGTTCAGATGCCACAGAGTGCCTCTGCAGGCCCTGGCAGCAGCGGCTGTGTGGCAGGACAGAGACCATGCACTCAGCCTGGGTACAGGTGTTGCCATGCTCAGATCCATCTGGAAATGCCAGCATACAGCAGGGAAGGTAGGTTCCCACTCTTCTTCGCAGGCTGGCAGCCCTGTGGTCGCTGGAGATGCTGACACCAAGGCCCTGACAGTTTTCAAGCACTCTAGTCCCATGGGCCCACTGCCAGGCAGCAGGCTGCAGCCTGGAGAGTCATGTCCTGAGCAGATGCTAGCTCCACGGCAGCCTCTGCCTGCAGGCTCCCTCTGCTCCTGATGGACACAGTGCCCTGCTTGTGGCTGCATCCTGCACTGTGGGATGCTGTGCAGTGCCCTGGGCTGCTGGGCTTCTGGGGTGCTGGGTACTGAGAGTGTTTCCCTTTCCCCTCTTTCCTGGGGCATGGGCAAGGTGGACTCATGGCCAAGAGGTGCCCAAGTAGGAGCAGGCTGTGTCAGAGGCACTGCAGCAGAAGCAGCTCCAGGTTCCTGTGGCAGATACAGTGCTGCAGGATAGACCCACTGACTCATGTGGCAGGGCAGGGAATGGGACAGGCTGTGCTCACTTCACAGGATCCTTGGGGGATTCTGCGTAGGACAGGGGCCAAAGGTCAGTGGAGGGAAATGGAATCACTTATCTGGGCTTTAACTCCTGCTAGCCAAGGCCATGGTGGAGCAGGAGCTCAGTGCCCCAGTGCTGCAGCCTCCACAGCAGGAGTTGAGCTGGACGAGGATGGACAGGGGAAGGAAAGGTGCTAACCCAGTACCTCATGTGTGGATCTGCCCTCTGGAGAAGCTCCACCAGGAGCACAGGTGCATGCCCTGAGCAGGCTGAGCACCCAGGTACTCACCAGCATTGCTCCTGTACCAGCGTGAGCAACAGACCAGAGCCTGCAGACGGATGAACAGACCTACCCATTCTTTTCCTCTATGCAGGTAAAGAGGCACAACAGAGATCCAGCCCTCGAGATCCACACCTGGGACAAATTGGTTCTAGCTCCTAGGGAAGCAGTGTGTGCTTTCCACATGCTGGTCCCCATACAGGCCAGCCAAGTGGGACAACTGGAGCCCTCAGTGTACATGGCAGCACTGATCCTCCTTGGGCAATGTAGCACCCAAAAGCGGGACCTTCCTTATCACATGGCTCCTTCCTGTCCCAGATGAAGCAGCACCCCTGGGCAGGTAGGAGGCTGCCCAGTGCCCCTGCCAGCAGCAGGATGTAAGGAATCCATCACACCTGATCCTGGCTCCCAGCAGGATGTGAATCATGCCTGAGAAATGGGGATGTGTTTGGGCATGAGTGCCCTGTCCTAAGCAAGTGGCACCGGTTCTGTGCAGGCAGGTGGTCCCTGTGGCTGGTCTGGCTGCAGCAGAGCTGCCATACTGCTGCCCTCCAGCTGCTGCTGTCCTCCAGCTATGCTGCGTGTTCCAGGACACCTTCCTGTGCATCACCCTGGCCACTCTGTGCTGCCTAGCCTTCATCCCCACCCAAGGGCAGCACTTAACCCATCCCTTGTCCTGCCCCATCTCTGGGGTGCGCCCATGCCCAGGTTCTGCCATCTCTCAGAGGGCACAGCACTATATCCACCCCAGGTCCTGCTGCTCTGGCCTCTCTTCATGCCAGCCTCTGAACTAAACAAGCTGCATAGTGCCCAGGGACCTACTGTCCAGGAGGATCTTGGCACATCATCACACCCAAGGCTGCAGTCCTCAGGACCAAGAGGAGGAGGAGGCAGGGAAAGCCCAACTTCTCCTGCAGCCCCAGGCAGCTGGAGGGGCTTCTCTCCTGCCCAGAGGAGCTGGGCACCATGTGGGTACTCTGCCATGGGGGGCCCTGGGAAGTGGGTGTGAGAGCTCTAAAACTCAACCACTATGATGTCACTGTTGCTAATAGCATGGTGCTCTGTGGGAGCTGCCCTGTTGTCAGCATAGAGAGGAGTGGCAGCATCAGGCTTCACATGTGCATGCCGTGAGTGAACAGCACAGTGCAGTGAAGCCAAGAACTATCCTTCTCCTCCCCTTTTTATTCCTCCTTCTTCTCCTCCTCCCTGAGCTCATCCTGCTGCTTTGGTCAGCCAGGAGTGGGTGCCTGGCCCAAACATCCACCTGGGGTGACAGGTCCCCCCCTCCCTGGCTTCCTCTGGGAGTGAGACCAACCAGGTCAAGCCAATTTGTGATTTTGGGAGCAGTCACAAATTGTTGGGTGTGTGGACAGTGGGATGGACACAGGTCTGCAGGTGTCAGAAGTTCCCAAGAGAGGAGGCATGAAACCAGGAAAACTTCAGGAGCAAGAAGAGAGGGGTCCCAGGACCCTCCTCTGCCCACTGCAGCCTGTGCGGCCCTGCACTGCCAGTGGGTCTGTGCTGCCAGAACAGCAGGGTAATGCTGGCCCCATACTGTGCTCCTGTGCCCAGAGGAAGGGCCATGCCTCAAAGGAGATTGAATTCTCCCTGCCTGGCACTACAGTCATGTCCTTACCCTTGTCTGCATTGTCCCATCCCTGAGTCAGGCAGGTGTCCAGACCAGTTCCAGAGTTGTGCTTGCACAATAAAATTCCATCACTGGTATTTAACATTATGTTTGGCATCCCCAAACGGAACCCAAAGGATTCTTGCCCCTCTTCCCTTTGCTGCACTTGTCCCCTGGCTGAGGGAGCCCCCAGGACCTGTGCACCCGCCTAGACCTCTGCTCCCTGGTGCAAGTTCGTCCCATCTACTGGGTGATCTGCCCGCCTTTGTCAGCACAGAACACGCAACAGTGCTCTGTGATTGCTGCAAACTGGTGAGATCACTCCCTCACTTCCCCTGCACCAGTGCACAGGGCAGCCACCCACAGCCCTCCCTGAGCCAGGCCTGGAGCTGGAGCCCTGGGCTCTCTGAGGGGTTTCTAAATCTCTCCTTGCTCCACCTCATGGAATAAAGAGGTCTGCTTGGAGTCTATGCTTGGCTGGCTGCATGCCCACCTCACCCCTGGGGAGCCCCTCATATGCTGTGTGGTGGGTGGTGATCCTGGGATGTGGCAGTGGGTCAGTGAGGATATGACAGGGTCACTGCCTGGGGGGATGGAGCCAGGAGTGGTGCAGACCTGTGGGAGCAGAGGCAGGATAAGTGCCACTGCATATGCTGAGAGCTCTGCACCCAAGGCTCCTTTATCCACACAGCTCAGCATGCTTCTGCTTCTGGGTGCTCCATGTGGGAAGGCCACCATCCACGCTGCCAGCCATGCACCAGTATCCATTGCCCTGCCCAGTGCTGCTGCTGGCAGAAGGGCTGAGGAGCAAACCTGATGTACCTTCAACAGCTGAAGGTTGGCAGTGGGGTCCCCCCATAACCCAACGGCAGATGAGCTGCTGCCAGCTGTGCTGCCTGAAGGCCAGGAGCTGGGTATATGCCAGTGTCTGTTCCCACATGACAGCAGAGCTGCAAGTGATGCAGACCCCTGAGTGTGCTGGTGCCTGCTCCCTGAGGGGCTGTGTGACAGCAGAGATGCAGGGCAGGGCAGACCCCAGACCCCTGTGTGGCAGCTCTGTGGCAGAGATCATCCAGCAAGTGAAGACGATGTTGCTGCCAGGACTGGCAGAGAGTGATGTAATGTTAGAGGGCACAGTGCATGCAGGGGTTGGCTTTAGCATAGTTGCTTGGGTAGGGGCTGTCATGCTCCAGTGGAGCCCGGTGCTGCTCAGGGCTGGAGAGTGGAGAGCTGCTGAGGAACCTAGAGGAGCAGAGGGCTCTGGGATGCCAGTGCAGCTGGAGGCCCACCCTGCCTAACAGGCCTGAAGTGAGACATCTGAACCAACACTCCCAGTATGGAAACTGCTGGACCTTCTAGGCACCTCTACCACACCTCATCTTTCTTGCCTACAGTGGTGGGTCCTTCCCTGTGTCAGAGGATGCTGTGGTCCTGCTCCATCCCATCCATCTTCCCAGATTGCTGGGAACTCCCAGAGGAGCAGTGAACTTAATCTCAGTGACCTGCTCTGGAGAAGCCCCTTGGTCTCTGGGTTGCTGGTCAAGGCAGGGAGCAGCACCTCTCCCCCTCTCCTAGGAGCTGGAAGCGGATGGCAGCTGCCTGGTTTGCAGAGTCCACAGCACCTCTGGGTTACTTAGGTACTTAGTTCTCTCCAGGGAATACTTCTGGCCTTTGCCCAGAAACAAGATTTAGCCCAAACAAGTTTGTCCTCTGCCAAGCAGGGGACTTCAGCTGCAGATAAGGAGCTTGGTGTCTCCAGGGGTGTCCCTGTCCCTGTCCTCTTGACAGCAAGACACCAGGGCTTGGCTGTCCTGGCACTGCCTTCTGGGACCTGGGACAGGATATAAGGACAAGCACACCACAAGCAGCTTCGGAGTTGGAGCGAGCAGTGGGACCATGTTGGCGGACAACATCCCCAGGGAGCCCTCGCAGGTTTCTGGGGGTGCCCTGGGCATTAATCCTGCAGCGATGCCAGGGAGCAGCTCAAACAGCCCCCCAGTGCATTCAGGGGCATCCCGTGGTGTGATCCCCCGGGCCTGGTGGGGAGGGCCTCTGGGCGGGAGGTGCTGGTGGCTCTCTGCTCCGCATCCCGCAAGCCGGGGGCGCAGCAGCTCCTGCGGGCGGGGAGTCCCCGCGCCCGGGCTGGGCTCGGGGACACTGCGGGCAGCGATACACCCTGGGGTGCCACCCCAAGCGGGCCAGGCCCGAGTTCCGCTACACCGGCATCGGCATGGGGACCGGGACGGGAGTGTGTCCAGAGCCGCGCGGCACGGGGCGGCACGGGGCGGCACGGCACGGCACGGCGACTCGTCTCAGTGCCCGGTGCACGGTGCCAGAACAGGGCTGGGCACCGGGATTCGGGATCCGGGACCCGCAGGTCCGGCGGAGCCGGGCCGAGCTGGCGGCGGCGGGGCGGGGCGGTGAGAAGCGGCGGGGCGGCGGGAAGCGGCGGGGCTACGGCGCTGCTGGGAGCACGAACGGGAGTGGAGTGGAGCCGGGGCGGGGCGGAGCGGGACGGGAGCGCAGCCGAACCGAGCGCGGGGCCGCGCCGCCCCGGCCGCCCTTTGTTGTGTCGGCAGTCACCGAGCCCCGGCCGCAGCAGCGCGGGCCCGACGGGCAGGATGTCCCAGGAGAGCCTCCTCGGGATGGACGAGGGAGCGCTGCGGAAGCTGGTGAGTCCCGCGGCTGCTCCGGGGCTCGGGGTACGGTGCGCGCCCGCGGCGGCTCCGGGGGCGGATCGTGCCTGGAGGTGCCTCGGCTCCTTGAATTACCCAGGCCGGGGGCTGCTGTCCCAGGCGCGGGCAGAGCGGGACCAGGCGGGCCTCGGGTCTGTCGCTCGGCTGGGGGATTCTGGAGCCATGTCCGGGAGCGGATGTAGCGCTGGGGACCCAGCGCTCATCCCGGGCGGAAGCACCTGGAGGGACCCGCGCTGGCCCGGGTCGGGCTCTGGGCCGGGGTGAGCTCCAGCACGAGCCCCCGCTCTACTCCGGTGATTCGGGAGGCTCTGGCCCCGCTGCTCTGGCCGCGCTTGGCCCTTTGCTCGCAACCGCGCGCGGCCGTACCGCCTGTCTCGGCTCCATCTTCTCGGCCGGCGGGTCCCGGGGAATCGTTCCCCGATGCCGGCACGGTTCTCTGCTCCCCGCTCTCCCGTTGCGGACTCCCGCGCAGCCGGGGGCTAGCGCGGTGCCGGGCGCATTTCCCGGGCTCTGCCCCCATGGCTTTGCATCCCATCCCCTCCTGCGCGGCGGCTTCTGGAACATCGGCCGGGCACTGCCCCAGAAGCGAGAGCCGCAGCCGTGCGCTGCCGGGTCCGGTGGGCTCTGGAGGACGAGGGCCTCCGTGTCCCGAAGACGGGACTCAGGATACTCAGCAGGGGCTGGTGTCCCGGGAAGCCCCTACGACTGCCCGGCTTTGGGCAACCCCAGGGACCCCCGGCCCGGGACTGGGGCTGTGCTGGCTGCCCCGGGGTTGAGCAGGGGTGGCCCGGGCCAGCGCTGGGGAATGGTCACAGCAGGAAGCTGAGTCAGCCGGGAAGGCAGGTCTGCTGGACAGGAAAGAGTCGGGATGCCGGCGGGAAGCGGGGGCTGTCCTCAGCTGAGCCTCCTGTCCTGCCACCCTCAGCCGTCTCTGAGTGACGACACGCAGACCTGCCCGTGGTTCGAGCTGAGGAGCCCCCTTGCTTCTCGTGGGGTGATATCGGGGCTAACAGACCCCCCCATCCAGAGGTTCGGGGATGGGTGGTCTGGATGTTTCCCCATCCTGCCAGTGCTCCAGCTCTGCCATATCCCAGCCGAGGTCTTTGATCTGAAATGCAGCCCCAGGAGCAGTGCTGGGCTCCTAGTCTCCGGCCAGCCCAGGGAGGTGGATCGCATCCTGCAGCAAGCACTGCTTCTGTGGGGGCTTTTTCTTTGACGTGCTGGGGCTTTGCCTCCCCAGAGCACCGTGCTTGTGACCCAGATCCCCCTGTGCTGTGTGGCACAGGCTGGAGAAAGCCTCCTCTGAGCTGATGTGAGGCAAGGAAGGAATTATTTTTCTTCTGGTTAGGTTTTTGGCTCCACTAAGCTGGAAGAGGATTAGTCCATATAAGGGAAAACTGCCTCTCCCACTGCTTCCTCCCTTCTCTGCTCTCCTCATCCGTCCACTCTGCCTTGCTTCTCCTCATTTCTCCCAGCAAGTGACACCTAGGCAGCAGCGTCTGATGTCCCCAGGGAAACTGGAAGAAGAAGGCTGGGGAACTTGAGGAGGTCCCTGCAGCCCCCTCACTCCTGTGCTGGCTGGGCTGGGACCTGCCAGGAAGCCTCTGCCCTGCAACTCCTGCCATAGGCATCCATATGATTCCCTCCCCAGCTGCCCACTGGTATCCCAGTCCCAGGGAGGCCAGTTGGGATGAACCAATGGTGCAGCATAAAGGTGACCAAGGGTTTGGAGGAGCTGGAGGAGGGAGCTGTGGGGGATGGGGTGGGTGCTGCTGCAGGGTGGCCCTTAGATGGATGTCCAGAAGCAGGGGATTGTTTGAGCGCTTATGGCTGTGCTGAGTTTCAGGCTGAGGTCTGCTGGCCTTGGGCTGGGGAATGCTTCCCTCTCCCAGCCCCTCCAAATCTTAGTCTGGTTAATTAGGGAAGATGTAAATACTTTTGGAGACAGAAGCAGGGCAGGCTTGAGCTAGGAAAGTCGCTGCCATGGGATCTGCTTCTTATACCCAGTAGCCTTTGGCAAATCTTCGATGGCGCTGAGAAGCACTGCATCCCTGCCATGTCCCTGTCATCCAGTGTCCTTCCTGCTTTCCTCTGCCCAGTGTGCACCCATGCTCTGATGACTCTTTCCAAAGGTGACAGTGAAGTTTGGGGCTGTAGGAGGTGTTCGATGTGCCAGGCTCATCCAATTGTCCCAGGCTCATCTGATGTCCCAAAACGGTTTCTCGGTGGCCAGGCTCCAGCCTCCAAAGCGCTGTGTGCTCAGGCACTCCAAAGAGCTGGATGGATGCAGGGCTAATTGCAGCCCTCCCGGAGGAGCTGCCCACTGCACAAGGGCTCTGAGCACTGCTGTGTTGGGCACCAGTGGGGAAGCAGCCTATGGGTGCTGTGCCAGTCCGCTTTCACAGAGGCACTCTGTCTGCCGAGGAGGGTGTTTGCTTGGAACCATTAATTTGCTGGCAGCTGGGCAGGGCCCATGGGGCCCTGGCATGTGCCAATCCCTGAGCCTGCCTGTGCCGGCAGGGCTGGGCCCCTTGGTCCCTTCGCAGCTGTTGTGGTTTCCGGCATGCTTTCCCCTGCCACTGGCCACGGAGCTTCCAAAGCTGCCTCATCCCAGCTCCCTGCTGATGTGGACTTGGAATAAGGCATTTTCTCCTGCCCTGCCATATGTCCTGTGGGGAGAAGCCTTCCAGGACCTTGGTGCAGGTCAGGTCCCAGCTGGAGCCTCCTGGGTAGGGCAGACCCCAGAGCTGGCAGGTGGGTGCCACACAGCACACACTGGTGCCAGCATGTTCCCTGCACCAGGGTGTGCAGGGCTGGTGTCCCATTGTGTCCCCCTTTCCTGGCACTCACGACTTCTTCAGCTGCTGTGCACACACCCCTTCTCCTCCCTCCCCCCACCTTCCCCATTGCCCTGACCCAGCTGCTGGGGCCAAGCCACTCACTGCCAGCAGCTTATTTAGGGAAGGGCCAAGGCCTTGGCCACTCAGTATGCAGTTGAGGACTATTTTCCTGTCCTCATAGCCTTTGAATGGCTGCAGGGAGAGCTGTCCTTACTGCAAAGCTCTGCCTCCAGCCCTTCATTTTGAGCTGAACCAGATTCCACCACTTCCCAGCCCACTGATGCTGCCCTGTGTGCAGGGAGCTGGGCTTCCCAGCTGGCCAGGGTGGCCGCAATTGCTGCTGGACTATGCTTTTGCCCTGGTAGTAGGGCCCCCACTGTAGCAGCATCTGCTAGCCATCCAGGGCAGATGGGAAATGAGAGGCCCATGAGGATGTAGGGGCTGGTTTTCTCTCCAACACCCCCCACTGCTCTGGCACTGCCATGGCTCCTGCTCTTCCCAGCTGCTTCCCTGGCCTTGTGGTGGCAGAGGTGCCTACTCTGGATAAAAGCCCAGAGGGGGCTGCAGGCCTCAGCTGTAGCCAGGATGCTGGAAGGGATGTTACTGCCTGCTGGCATGGTGAGGGCTGCTGGGGTGGGAGAGAAAGAGCACCCTGGCTCCAGGCAGCTCCCCCAGAGGTTAAGTGTATTTTTAGAGTTGGTCTGCCCTAGGAGTTGGTAGTCCCGGCCACTGGGTTCTTCCTAGTTGGGGAAGGATAATGCTCCCACTTGGGCTTTGCAGCTGGCAAGGGTTGGAGTACCACAGTTTTGGCTGCTGCTGGAGTGGCACATGGGATCTCTGTGCTTGCTCTGTGCTTTCTGGCTTCACTAAGATGGGAATACCCTCCCATATCACCAAACTCCGAGCAGCGAGGGCAAAGGGCTTCTCAGGGTCTCTGCAGAGAAGTCTACATACAGGTGGTGGTCTGGGGCCCCCAGTGTGGCTCAGTTCAGGTGCAAATCAAGGGACCGACTCTGGATCCCTGCTGCAGCAGAACCCAGAGAGCCTGGATGGGTGGCCTGTCAGTGGCCCATGGGACAGGAAGGGAGGGGACTGATGCTCTTGTCCTGAAGCACAGCCATGGCTTCTCCCAGCATGATGGGGCTTGATGCTGACAGCAGCTGCTGTTGGGTTTATTTTTAACGAGCTCCGTGGGAAATCACCTCCCAGGTTCCCAATGTCAGGGCAGTCTTGGTGTTCCACAGCAGGACAGTGTGAGGACAGTGGGGCCATGCCTGCCCTGGCTGGCCTTGCACTGTGTATATGGCTGCCTTCTGCCCCTTCAACATCAGGAGGTGTGTTCATGGCCCTCTGGAAAAACTGGAGCTGGTAGTGGGGCGGGGCTGTGATCTGATCTGGAAGATGGGGAGCAACTCTGGGTGCCCATGCCAGGTGCTGGCCTTGGGTGGGCTGAGGAGCACCTGGAGGTGTTCATGAGGGGCATTTGTGGGAGAGTTGTGGCTGTGCTTCCCACACATAAGGGGTTGGACTAGGATTTAGGATAGATCCCGCTCATGGATTTGGCTCCAAAAACTGCCTGCCATCCCCTAGCAGTGGATGAGGGTGGGGAGGGCTGCAGGGAGGCCACGATGACCCCTGGGTGAGATGCTGGGGTCAGTCAATCAGCACCTCCTGGGGGACATGGGATGGGAAGAGAATGGGCTCTCCTGTCCCTTTGCTGTTGGAGGGGCTGGCGTGGGTGGGAGGAGGGCTCATTCCAGAGCTGGTGGCACTGGGAGGGGCAGAGCTGCAGGGCACCAACCCTTGGAGGCTGCAGGACCACTGGTGGGCGTTCATTTCACGTGCTCGTCTCTTTGACCTTTACATGCCTGGAGGTCTCGGTGCCACCATGGCAGCCCCTCCTCAGCATGGCTGGTCCCAGCATCCTGCCCAGGGGGGGCCATGCCCACTTCCCGCAGGGCCCGGCAGTGCCAGGCAGCATGCACTGGGCACGTGGGTGCCACAGACAGACAGTGCCTTTGTCCAGAGCGTGGGCAGCTCATGGCAGTGTGGCAGAGGGCGGCACCAGGGCTGAGACAGGGGCTCAGTGGCCAGAGCGAGTGCTGAGCCCTGCCCTGTGCACTTAGCTGGAGGCCACACTGGACCTGGCCGAGCGGCGCCGCATCCGCTCAGCTATCCGGGAGCTGCAGCGGCAGGAGCTGGAGCGGGACGAGGAGACCTTGGCATCCAAGCGCTTCCGCCCAGAGCGCAGCAGCCACCGACAGGACGACAAGGAGAATTGGCCACAGTGAGTCCTGTGAGGAGCTGGGGTCATTCTCCGCCTCTGGCCTGGGAGATGGGGGCTGCGGTACCTGGCCCCAGTGTGGCTGGGACAGATTTGGGTGAACATGAGGGTGGGAGCAGCCTGGCACAGAGCAGCTTGGCACATGGTGGGGCCTGTTGCCTGGATCTGCCAGCTGCCCACAAGGGGACTTTGTTCGAAAGTGCCCATGACAGCTCCCAGACGGCCACCATTCTCACCCTGTTCAGGTCCCGACACCTGGAAGAGGAGCAGCAGGCAGCCCTGGCTGCCTTGTCTGAGCAGCTGGAAGCCATCACCAGCGTGGAGGAACTGACAAAACTGGTGAGCAACCGTGTGCTGGGGCAGACCATTTGCTGGGATGGACCTTGTGCTGAGGCTGACCCTGCTTCTTTCCTGGGTCCTTCCCTCTTGCAGCTGCGGGCAGCGGGTGAGTATGAGGAGCGCAAGCTGATCCGAGCTGCTATCCGTAAACTGCGGGCCGAGGAGATTGAAGGTGAGGCACCATTCCTGTGTTCTGGGGTGGATGCCCTGGAGAGTGTGGGATGTGGGCAGCTCCTTCCTGAATACCATCTTTGCTCCCATCCAGCTGCAACCATGGCTGGGAACGTGCAGAGCAGCCGGAGGGACAGCAGCAAGCCCCACACTGTGCCTGGGGAAGCAAACATTGTCCAGAGGAACAGTCCTGAAACACCAGCCCTTACTGGGAGTGAAGAGAGCTGTGGTGAGGGCAGCACCAAGCCACCCAGCACAGACGGTAGCAGGGAGAGCAGCCAGCAGGATGATGCAGAGCCGTCACTGGCTGCGCCAGATGAGAGTGGGTATGGGGAGGCTGTGGAGCAGCCCCCTGCCCAGGAGCCCGAAAGCTCAGCGGTGAGTGTGTAGGGCACTGCAGGGGGTGGGACTGTTCAAGATTTCACCTCTTCCTGGGGCTCATGTGCCAGCCTGTCTGGAGCACGGAGCCCTGGGCAAGCTGTGCTTGCCTGCCTGAAGGGACTGAGGCAGGTGGGGCTGGGGTCTTTGGGGGCAGGGGAGACATGGCTGGGCTGTGCCAGTGTGGCTCCAGCAGTGGTGAGTTGAGGCTTGAGCCTCAGGCCAGAGTGCCCCTGGGCTTCTCCCAAGGATGTGACCTGGTGGGGATCTGGGAGCCCCTTGGTGTGTGTGGTGCACCCCTCCCTGCTCCAGTCCTCAGGGACGGGGCTCTTTGGAGGCAACAGCCTCTCATCTCTCCTGCAGCAGTTCCCTTGCGTGGGTAGAAACCTTGATCCCCTATCCCCCTTCTTGTGACAGCTGTTCCTGCCAGCCTTCGAGGGGCCAGGGCTCATTCTGTAGTGAAGCTGGGGGCTTTCTGGATGGGGGAAGGATGAGCTGGTGGGCAGAGCTGGAAGGACTGAGCACAGGGCAGGGTTTTCAGTGCAGCAGGGGTGACCCTGCAGAGACTCTGTGGTGGTAGATCTCTGCACCCAACCCTGTGGGGTTGCCCTTTGAGGGTGAGGGTGGGAAGAGGAGAAGCAAGGGGTGTAACCGCAGCTGGGTGAGAAGGCATGGGTTCCCCCATCTGCCTCTGTCCAGCCCTGCTTCTTCCTCTGCCTGCCCCAGGGCCATAGCAGGAAGCTGCAGAAGGGATGTGGCCTTGTGCCACCTTTCAGCACTGTCTGCCTCCCCATCTGGATGTGCTGGCATGTAGCCCCCAAGCCCTGGCTGGGCTGGGACATCATTGAGCAGCTGAGAAGGCCGCTCTGCTCGGTCTGGCTGATTGCTCCAAACCCAAGGCCATTTCTGTCCTTGGGTTTGGGGCCTGCTTCCCCTGTGCCCCCTCAGGGTACAGGCCCTTCTTCGTCTCCCCCTGCCCTGGAGTCATGGTGCTGCTAGAGGCACTGGCACAGCCAGGACTGGCACCTTGTTCCCTAGCTGACACCAGGACACCCTAGCCCTGCTCAGACTTATGTCAAAGACACATCTGTCACCTGTGTGTGGTCCTATGTCCAGAATATTTCATCATTTGCCAAGCAGAGCTGCAGGTGCCATGAACAGGACAGGGTAAAACTGGGTCTTCCCTGCATCACAGAGCCCTGGAGTGCCTGGGCTGGGGGCATGGGGCAGGTTTGGGGTCCCCCTTCACTAGACACTGTCTCCCTCCCTGCCCACAGGATGCAGCAGGGTGTGGGGACACTTGTCACCCTATGAGCCTCCTGCTGTGACCCCTGTGCAGGGACTGGCTTGTCCATTCCCAGCAGCATGCAGGCAGGGACCTGGATAGCATGGGAAGAGACCACAGCCTGTGCATCCCTGGCTGGAATGGGATGTGGTGGCACGGTCAGAGACTGGAGCGGGGCTGGTTCTGCTCTCCCCAGGACCACAAGCAAGAGGATGTGGTGGAGCAGGAGCATGTCCCAGCCGGGATGCAGGAGCTGTGCAGCCAGCAGGCAGGAGACCCCCAGAAATCCACTGATCAGGGTGAGTCCCCACAAATGTCCATGGCAAAGCCCTGTCTGTGTGAGTGCCTGGGGCCAGAGCTGTGCCTGGCCAGCTGCAGGACGATGGAGGGCATGTGGCATCTCACAATGGTGGGCAGGGCAGCCAGGTGCCTGGAGGAGCTGCAGGAGCAGGGATGCATTGCAGGCAGCTGCAGGCTTCCCGAGCTGAGCCTCTTCTCTTACCCACAGCTGTGGTTTCGGGGACTGTTGTGCTCCTGGAGCTGCAGCCAGCCCCAGAGCCCGATCCAGAGCCTGGGGATGGTGGTGAGGACCTGCAGCACAGCCAGCCCCAGGGGCAGCCCCAGGCAGCCTGGAAGAAAGGGAACCTGGACAGCCCTGCCAGCGCCCCAGAGCCCAGTGCGGTGCAAAGTCCCAGAGGGGAGCAGCCCGTCCCAGGCCAGCCCAGTGCTGGCAGCCAGGTACAGAACTGGTGGCAGCTGCCACTGCCCTCCTTACCCAGGGCTGGCAGTCTGTGGGTGAAGGCAACTTGATGGGGGGGACTGCACGTAACCCCCAGCTGAGTGCTCTGCCCCTCTCCTCCCACAGCTTCATGTTGGTGTGCACTGCCGGGTGCTGGGGCCAGGTGGGAGACAGGGGAGGCCACCAGTGGGTAAGTGTAGCCCTGAGGGGGGTGACATGAGAGCCATGGGCCCCTGCCAGCTGGGCAGTGCCAACCCACGGCCCGCCCGCTCCCCTGTCCTGCAGCATGTACATCCCAGGCAGCCCTGGGGACATGACTCCAGCCTACGTGTGCTGGGCCAGGAATGTAAGTGTAGGACATGGCCAGGCCAAAGGCCACCCATAGCTGGGGGCCAGTTGCTGCCTAGCCAAGCGGTGACAATGCCCACCCCAGCCAGGGAGCTGGGTGCCAGGCAGGCTATTTACTGGAGCTCCCACTCTGGCCGGGTGGCTGCAGGGCCGTGAAAGGGAATCAGTGCCAGCAGCAAACCCTGGCCTTTTGCATTCTTTGTCCCAATAAGGCTGGGAGCTGTGCACGGCTGGCTCTGACCACCCCCGCCCCAGGCCTAGCACCCTGCAGGGCCTCCCCACAGCCCTGAGGGATTCCAGTGGCCAGCAGCTGCCCTCTTCCTACTGCTGGGAAAACCATCCCCATGGCTGTGCCAGGAGGAAATGGAGAAAAACCAAAAAGCAGCTCTCTGCTTCCAGGATCAGGGGTGCTGCCCAGGCAGGCGGAGGTTGCTGTCCCTCTGAGGAGCCCCTGGAGGCTGCTGGCTCCTGGGAAGGAAGAAGCCCTGGGAAGATACTGGGGGTGGTGGGTTGCAGCATGGTACAGCCCCAGGGTAGAGAGAAGTGTGCAGGACCCGACCCTCTCTTGCCTCACAGGGGGCTCAAACCTTGGTTCTGAGGAGAAGCTGAGCCCCCCTCCCTCCATGGGCATCAATGACTCCAGCCCCAGGGCAAGAGCCCTGCCTGCAGCCATGAAGGCTGAGCCACCTGGCTCCCTCAACATCCTTCCAGAGGCGATGCTGTGTCAGGGCCTGGTGGGGACAGAGGTGATCCCAACCTTTCAACTCAGACCCCAGGTACCCCCACTGCACTGCTTGGCACAGAGCCTACCCTCCTCTGCAGTGCAGTTTTGCATTGCAGGGCAGAGTCCATGCCTGGGGTGCAGGGCAGCTGGTAGATTTTGGCACTAAGCTCTGGGGAGTGTGGAGTGATGGGGAGGGAGACCCCAGGGTGCTGTGCTGGGGTGGGGGGATGGCAGCAGCACCTGTACCATGCTCACTCTCTGCTCCTTTTGTCTCGTTCCTTCCACGGCCCGTCTCTTCCCAAGCATCAGTGCCCACCCAGGAGGTAATGGGGACCCCGGCTCGCCAGAATACTCACCGGTGGGGGCTGACACCCTCCTCCCATTGCCTGGCTGGCCCCGCGGGTAAGATCCTAGTGGTGGCTGCCTCCATTCTCTGCTTCCCGGTGGCAGGATGTCGCCAGTGGAGCCTGGGCAGGTGTGGAGCTCCGCAGTGCCAGGATGCCGCGGGATGCTGCTCGCTGCCCACCTGCTCTTTTGCTTCCTGCCCAGAATCCCTCCCTCCCTCCTATCCATATGCACAAGCACCCGGCAGCAGTGGGGGGAGGGACCGGAGGCTTTGAGGGGCTGCAGCATCCCCGGGAAATGCTGGTTGTACGATGGGATCTCTCGGGGGCAGCAGTACATCCTGTGCTCACCGTGGGGGGCTGCATGCATGGTCAGGCACTCCGGGGGCATTGTGCATCGTGTGGGCAACCCACGGGGGCTGCATGCACAGTGTAGCATCTGGGGGCAGGGGCAGCATGCTTCGCAGGGGGCACCCCAGGATGGGGGGCAGCGTGTGTGGCAGGGGGCACCGCGGGGGGCTGCATGCACGGTGCGGGGCCAAGCCCCGGCGGGGCCACACGCGGGCGGCCGCAGTCCGGTGACCCCGCGCCCATCCCCGCAGCGCTGCGCCCCGCCGGATCCCCACCTTCCCCCGCCGCCGGCTCGGTGCGNCCCGCCAGCGCCCCCTCAAAACGCGCGGGGCAGCGGCGGCGGCGGCGCAGAGCAGCGCCCGGCCCCGCGTCCCGCCGGCCCCCGCCTCGACGCCATGAAGACCTTCTTCACCATCGAGATCAAGGATGGGCGCGTGCAGCCCCTGGCGCCCCGCATCACGGCCGTCCCCGGCAGCCAGCGGGCAGGTGGGCACTGATGGGGTACGGGGTGCGCAGGACAGGTCCAGCGGGCAGATGGCATCTGTCATGAGGCTTGGCGATGTAGGAGTAGTGGACATGAGTGTCATGCACGGAGGTGGGACTGGAAAAGGTGGGGATCTCTTAGGAAGGTGGGCACCGCAGGGGAGTGGACATCCACAGGGCTGTAAGTACTACAGCACTGTGCTCCTAATATGACAATGTGCACAGCTGGGCAGTGGAGCAGGTGGGTGCCGGTGGCAGCCGGGCACTGACAGATGATGGGCACAAATGGGTAGGTGGAGGCGGGCAGGCTGAGCCAGGCCAGGCGGCTGCTGATCAGCTGTGGTGGCATTTGAGTGCTGGCAGCTCAGAGGCTGAGCACAGGTGCTGCCAGAACAGAGCCTGCCTGGTAGCCCTCATCCTTTGGCATGCACTCTCAGGCTGCTCGGGGCATCTCAGTTCAGGGAGACCATCTGGCCCTGCAGGCTGTCCCCAGCCTCACTGTCTTACCAGGTTTATTTTTGGGGTCGTTGCCCAATCCCTGCCCTGCCCCCGCAGCCCTGCCCCATCCTCTCCCCACTGGCCTGCTGGTTCAGGGGAGCCCACGCCATCCTGCTCTGTCCCATCCCACTGCTGCACCGTATCTGTTCCAGCCCTGCCCCAACCCAGCCTGCCTGCAGATGTGGCTGGCTCGGGATGCTCCTGTGGCCATCCCTCTCACTGGGGGGCCTTGCCTTTAGCTGAAGCACTGCAGGAAGTGCCCTTCCTTGGGAAGAATGATAAGCCAGGGTGGTGAGGGGTCTCAGCTCCCCCACCCCTTGTTTGTCCCCAAAGCCCTTTCCGTGTTCCAGAGCTCAGTGCTTGCTGCCAGGGTAGAATGTGTGGGGCAGGCAGATAGCCCAGCCAGAGCCACTCCCCAGTTGTGGGGCTGAGCCTGTGGGCTGGGTCCAGACCCTACATGCCTCTTGCTCCCCTTGCAGAGGTGACTCTGGGGCTGCGGAGTGCCCCCATCCGTATCACCACCGTCCCCAGCAGTGTCAGCAGCATCTGCAACATCAGCAGTGTCAGCAGCAATGTCACCAAGGTGAGTGCCCAGGGAGCCATCTGACCATTGCCTGGCAGCTTCAGGGCTTGGGGTGGCGACCCCAGGGACCAAGGAGTTAGTGTAGGCTGCACGCTCTGGAGGCTCTGTCTGGTTTTGGTTGGTGCCTTTGTGGGGTTTTTTTCACCAAGAGACCCTGGACTTTGTGTGTGCTTGTACAGCCCCACATGAGCCCCCTGCACTCTGGACTGTGCCACCATGTACCCAGACACTTGGGGAGGTGGGTGGAGGGGGACAAGGAGCCTTTTGTGGGTCTCCCTCTGTTTTAAACACCTTTGAGGGTGGCAGCAGCTCAGGGAAAAACCCATTGCCAACCACCCCTCTGTTTTTCCTCCTGGGGATGGACCTTGGCCATGGCCCTGGGGAGCCTGCCTTGGAGCGGGGCTACTCCTCAAAGGTCTCTAAAGCACCCTGGAGCTGTGGGTTGGGGTCTTGCCTGCTCCTGCTATGCCATCCTGAGTGGAGAGTGGCCACAGCCCCAGCCCACCCAGGAGGGATTCTTGGGTGCAACTGGAGAAAAAAACCTGAGAAAACAATCCCTCTGCAGTATTTTGCAGGGAGAGCAGGCTGTGGTCACCCTGGGGCTGGGTGCACACAGGAGACAGCCCTTCAAGTGCTTTTATCTGCTCCTGCCCATCTAGGGTAATGCGAGGCGCCCGTGTGCTGCCTTGGCAGGAGCCAGGATGTCAAACACGGCTCTTTCTCACTCGTGGCCCTGCGCACGCCTGGCTGCCTCTGCAGAAACAGCACTGTGGGTGGCCTGTGTCACTGCCAGTGGCTGTGGTACCATCCGTGGCCTGTGGCATACTGGTGGCTGGGGCTTCACCCCATCCTCAGCCCAGCCCTTGCCAGCATGAGGCAGGCAGTGCCCACAGGTGCTGCCCACACCTGCCAGCCAGTCCTGCCTGTGGGCAGCTGGCTGCAGTGGGGTGACTTCCCTGTGCTAATGCGCTTGGGCGGGCTTGGCCTGAGCACTTGTCAGCTCTCATTAAGGTATTAGTGGGTCTGTCCAGTGAGGTGGGGGGCCTGAGACCCATCGGCTGCCTGGCAGGAGACGCAGCCTCCAGGTATGCTCCCAGTGGGCAGGGAGGAGGAGGAGGATGAGGCAGTGGTGCTGGCAGCCCTGCCAGGTAGGGCTTGGTCAGAGGACCAGCAGGGTCCCGGGGGCAGTAGCCACGGCAGCGTGTCTTCTTGCTGGTGGGGTGCTGCCTGTGCCCATCATGCAGGGATCTGCTCTCCCTGGAGCAGGCATTGGGCAGTAAGGGGATATGAAGACCTAAAATCCATGCTGTGGCCAAGGCCCTTGCACTGATGCCAGCCTGGGGCTGGAGTTGTTGTGCTGTGGGTGGTGCTGGCCCAGAGTGGGAAGGCACTTGGGCAAAAGGACACAGCAGTGGTTGGCCTTTTCACTCAGCCAGCACTGCAGTGCTCAGGGCTGGTCCCCAGCACTTTGTCCCACAGCCCCCAGGCTGGTGTCTGGCCCTGGCAGCTGCCGGGGGGGGGGGGCCACTTGCAGGTCTCCCCTTGCTGAGCCACCTGGTCCCATAGCCGGATGTGCTGCCAAGTGTGGCGCCTGGCTCGGCACCCCTGCACGGGACCCCCGGCTGCTGGGACCAGAATAGCCCACAGGCAGGGAGCGGGCCAGCCTCCAGCCGGGGGGGTGCCTGGGCCCCTATAAAGGGCAGTGGACAGCTGAGCAGGGCTCGCTGCAGCGCCTGCACCGCCACCATGCCAGGGGTCGGCTTGGAGGGGCTGGCGCAGGCTGGAGCGGCTGAGCTGGCAGAGCTGCGGCAGGAGCTGGTTGCGTTCCGGGGGGCAGCAGAGGGGCAGCTGGAGCGGGCCCTGCAGCGAGTGCAGGTGCTGGCGCAGGCACTGCAGACATTGGAGCAGGAGCACCTGGAGTTGCGGGCAGAGCTGGGGCGCCTGGGCCGCCGCCTCGATCTGCTGGCGCCAGGGCTGCAGGCGCTCCCCGGGGAGGACGTCAGCACCCTCTTTCTGGAAGCACAGGACCCTTGCACCCACTTTGAGGGCACTGAGGAGCCCAGTGGCCCTGTGGCCCATCCACCCACTTTCTCCAGTACACGCCAGCAATCGGCCCTGCATCTCTCCCGAAGCAACAGCAGCGTGAGTGTGGGCAGCCCTGCCCCATGACAGGGGGGTGGGAAGGGGTCACCAGCACCCAGGGCTCCTGGGGGTGTCTGTAGCCCTGGCACAAGGTGTGGCTGTGGCAGTGGTGCACGGGGACAAGGCCCCATGGGGATCTGCCACTCCTTGGGCTCGCTGTGTTGGGGCTGTGCACCCACCCGTTCCACATTCCCGGTGTGCCAGGTGGGAGGCTGCAAGCAGCTGTCCTGCTCCCACCGCAGCACCAGGCACAGGTGGTGGCATGGGCGCATGTGGCCAGTGTCAGCTCCTGCTGACGGCTTTGCCGTGGATCGGTTACCGGGCCACAGGATGCAGGATGGGGCCAGGTGTGTGCATGGCTGCTCTGGCCCCACTCTGTCATCCCTGCTGCCTCTGTGCCCTATTCCGGGCCTGGCCCACTGCCTGCTGTGCATTGCTGGGGGGTCGTGCTGAAAGGGACTTGGCGTCCTGGCTGTGCTCAGGCAGGGGCTGAACTGGCCTAGATCCTGGCAGGGATGCGGGGGAAGGCTCTTGATCTCCTTGAGCTCTTCTCTACGCTAAGTCCCTTAATTCCATGGAAATCCCTGTGCTGCTAATGGCGTGCACCGGCCTTGCCAGCACCTTGCCCACTGCTGGGTAACAGCCACCGCCCCACCCAGAGCCCTGGGCAGCCCCTGCCTGCTGAGGGGCCCAGCCACCTCCTGCCAGGGAGCAGAGAGGATTTGGAGATATTTTGGCAGCCAGACTGGGAGGAGGAGAGGGACTGCTGGGCCCTCCTGGGGCACAGGGTGCTGCCAGGAGAGTTTCGTACTCCCCTGCAGATGCTTGCAGCACCCCACCAGCTGAGAGCACTTATGCCCCATGTGGCACATCCTCTTCAGGGTCCTCACTGCCTGTAGCACTGGGCAGGTGTCAGGGTGATGAGGGCCTGGACCTTGAGAAGAGGTGGGGGGGATGGCCAAGCTGGCAGGGGCTCAGCTGCACGATGATGTCCTTGCAGATGGAGCCGGAGGTGGTGGAGCAGCACCAGGCACCAAGGCTGGAAACAGAGCTGCCCAACGGCATGGAGAAGGTGCAAGTGAAAGAGGTGGAGAGAAGGAGCAAGCTGAATGTCGAGGAGCTGAGCAGGATTGAGGATGAGGATGTTCTGGATAAGATGGTACCTCTTCCTTTGGCTCAGGCTCCTGCAGGAAGGTAAAGGGACCTCAAGCTGATGACAGAGGACTAATGATGACTTCCCCTCTTGCAGCTGGATCGGACAACAGACTTTGAGGAGCGACGGCTGATTCGAAATGCCATGCGGGAGCTGCGCCAGCGCAAGCGAGGTACTCGGGGATGGTGACCCCCACTGGGGTCAGAGCGATAGTGGTGGCAATACAGGGTGCTGAAGTGGGGCTGTCCAGCGGCAGGGAAGCAGGAGGGTGCGTCCTAGGTCCTCTGTTGTCCCCCTGGCTTTGCAAGGCCAAGGACATCATCCTTCCCATCCTTCCCAGCAGCAGCTGCAGGACCCCTGGTGTGGCAGGAACCATGCCCACCACCCCACCTCACTGCTGATGCCATCTCCCACTCGTATTTGCAGACCAGCGGGAGAAGGAGCGGGACCAGCGGCTGCAGGAGGCCAGGAGCCAGTCTGTGGCAGGAAGGGCTGGCCACACCACAGAGACCACCACCACCACGCAGAGCACTCAGTCAGCTGATGGCTCGGCACGCAGCACTGTCACCAAGACTGAGCGTCTCGTCCAGTCTAGTACGGGCTGGGCGGGGGGGTGGGCCTGGGGGGTCAGCCCTTTGGGGGCCTTGCAGAATCCTTCCCAGTGCTCCTCCACCACAGCTCCTTTGCCATTCACTGCCTGTCCCGAGTCTGGCTTGACTCTGCTGGGAGCAGGACTATGGTTCAGAGCTGAGTCTCTGGCTTGCCCAGAGCCTGCCTGGGTATAATTAAGGATTCTGTTCTGGTGACTTCCCTCTGAATCCCCAACCCTGTCAGGATGGCAGAGCCTCATCTGCACCTTTGGTCTGTTGTCTCCTATACCCCTGCTCTCCCAGTCCCTGGGTGGCTCAAGCTGAGTGGCTGCAGGGGCTGAGGGATGCTCCAGCTCCCTGCTGCTTTGCGCTTGCCTCTTTGTTCTCTGCTTGGGGGGGGCACATGCCCTCTGTCCTCCCTCTGCCTGCCATGCCCATGGCTCTACCATCTGGGCCTTCTCCCTGTTGCACTGCATGGGTGTGAGGGTCTGTGGGTGCTGCTCCTCCCAGCCCAGCAGTTTCTGTTGCCTTGTCCCTGCAGGCGATGGCACCAAGACCTCCCATACTACAACCATGGAGTCGAGTTATGTGAAGAGATCAGACAGTAAGAATTTTTCCTGCCCTTTCTCCACGGCACCCTCAGGGTGTAACCCTGGGGCATCGCTGCCACTGAGCCGTCACTGCCCTGGTGTAGGCAGAGTCCTGCCTGCCTGGCACAGCTGCCCTCAGCTCCTACCCAGGGCCTCTCTCCTTCCTCTCTCTCTGCAGATGGCAACAGCACTTTCGTTCAAACCAAATCATCCTACAGCTCCTCATCCAAGAAGACAGGCAGGTGAGCAGAGGTGCCTGTGGGGACAGCCCCACACAGTCCCTGTCACTCACCTGCCTGTGCAAACCCAGCTTGCAGTGTCCCCATGCAAACATGGCCCCAAAACCTTCTGGTCTTTGGGGTATGTTCACTGTGTTCAGAGGTTTTCATGGGTCCTTCCATGGGCACAGAGATAGGTCTGCCAGCTGAGGACCTTAAGCCACCTCTCTTCTGTCCCAGGGACATGGAGATCTCCTGAATGCCAGGGCTGGCCATGGGCTGAGACCACTGCTTGCCCTGCCCTGGGCTGCCCACAGCCCTTTTAGCATTGCCTGTCTCTCTCCCAGCATTTTTGACCGTGAGGATGAGAGTGCCTCTCGACAGAGCAGCCTGGCTGCGCTGGAGCGGCGTCAGGCAGAGAAGAAGAAGGAACTGATGAAGGCTCAGAGCCTGCCCAAGACATCGGCCTCACAGGCACGCAAGGCCATGATGGAGAAGCTGCAGAAGGAGGGTGGGAGGTGAGGCTGGGCCTGGGGCAGGCTGGCCAGGGCAGCAAGTGCTGCGCAAATAACAACACCCTGCAGCTACGGATAACATCCTGTGTCTCCTGCCACAGTTCACCAAACCCCGCAGCATCACAGACCACTGTGCAGCGCTCCTCCAGCTTTGGCGTGCCGAATGCCAACAGTATCAAGCAGATGTTACTGGACTGGTGCAGAGCCAAGACCCGGGGCTATGAGGTGGGTGCCACCTCCTCTTCCTGTCCCAAGGCCAGTCATTCTGTCCCTTGGTAACTCTGTTGCCCTCTCAGCACGTGGACATCCAGAACTTCTCATCCAGCTGGAGTGATGGCATGGCCTTCTGTGCCTTGGTCCACAATTTCTTCCCCGATGCATTTGACTACAGTAAGCTGACGCCCCAGAACCGCCGCCAAAACTTCGAGGTGGCCTTCTCTTCTGCAGAGTATGTACCTCTCTTGCCATCATATGGACTTGGGATGGCTTGGGGTGGCTTGGGGTGGCTCTCCTGCTCGCTGCTGGGGCGAGGGGGAACGTGGAGGTGATGGTGCTGGAGGTGGGCTCCCCCATGCAATGCAACGAGGTTAGGCACTGTGGGGGCAAGCAGCAGCTCTGTGGGCAGAGTCACAAGAGGCCAGTGCAGCCCAGTCTGGTGTGGCAAGGGTGGGTATAGTGGTCTGGGTTCCTGGGTATGGGGCAGAGCACCCAAAGGAAGAGCAGCAGCCCCACAAGCCCACCTGGCTTCAGGCAGTACATACCATCCTGGGGTACCAGGTGTGGGACTGCAACCTGTGGGGGGAGCAGAGTTTGCCTGTGCCAGGTGCCTCCTTTCACAGTTGTAGGGGCTCAAACACCGTTGCAGCTTCTCCAGTCTCTTCCCTTCCCCTTTTGCTTCTGGTTTTCCTGGGTGCTGAGAGATGGGAGTGCGTCCAGCTGGAGGGCTGGCAGCCAGCCCTTCTCTCCTTCCTTCTGTCTCTCTCCCACTCACCCACTCCTCTCCTCCAGCACCCTGCCCGGGGGCAGGGCTGGGAATGGGGGTCCCATCCTGCTGATGTCCAAGGTGGTGGGGTGAGCTGGAGGCTCCCGCAGGCTCCCAGGGTGCCGTGGTGCTGTTTGGTGGAGTGAGAAGGGGGCTGCGGGCCTGGCTCTTGGCGCTCCTGTTAATGGATTTTTTGCCTTAATTCGGAAACTGGTGTGCGGACTTGAGAGAGCCATCAATCTCTCCGGCCTGGAAGCCAGGTGGCCTCTCGTCCTTCCTCCTCCTCCAGCTCTTGTGAGCGTCCTCTCCCGAGCTTCCTGCACCAGGGCTGTGCTGCGTGGTTCCAAGTGGAGCTGGGCAGGAGGGCTGGGCTTGTCCCCCATCCTCCCAACGGGTCTATATAGGAGCTATATAGAGCGATGCTCCACTCTGGAACCCGCTCCCCGAGCACCTGGCGTGCCAGAACACCTCACTCCTCCTCCTCGTCTTCCATCTGTCTTTACCTCTGGACTTCACGCCTCTCCACGCCACTCACCTGCCCCTCTCCCCCTTGCTTGTACCCCCCCAGTCTCACTGAATGGCCTCGGCATGGGGTGCCCGAAGCCCTCCTGCCCCTGCATTGTGCATCCCCAGAGCATGCCAGAGCGGAGCAGCTGCCAGTGGGATGGGAACTGCACTGATCTGTGTCTCTTGTTTTCTCTTCCTCCCCTCCCTGACTGGGCTGCGGTCACTGGCTTGCCCCTCTCTCTCCCTGCACCCAGGAAGCACGCGGACTGTCCGCAGTTGCTGGACGTGGAGGACATGGTCCGGATGCGCGAGCCAGATTGGAAGTGTGTGTACACATACATTCAGGAATTCTATCGCTGCCTGGTCCAGAAGGGGCTGGTAAAAACCAAAAAGTCGTAGCCCATTGTCACCCCCCCCAGGACCAATGGTGAGAACCTTCCCCTCAAAGTACCTGCCCATGCCCCCACCACCACCAGGGCTCGGCAGGGAAGTGACTGCCTCAGCTGGGGGATGCTGGTGGGTGAGGGGCGAGTCCTGGTGGTGCCAGACAGGGCCCAGCAGGAGATGGGCAGAGACAGCTGGCTGGGCTCGGGCCCTCTGGAATAGCACCTATGGGGGTTTGGGCAGGGGGGACTTAGTTGCCCTGGGGTGCTGTTGGCTCTCCAGCTGTGAGGAGGGCAGCAGTGAGAACAGAGCCCTCCTCCCATGGCTGAGCCTGACCCATGGATCAGCTGCTGGGGATGCCACTCAAGGTGTTCTGAGTGGTGCTGCCTGAGCGTGGGTGGCCCTCCAGGATGCTGCAGCATCACTGCTTGCACTTGCTGCCTCATTCCCCTGCCCCAGGGTGCATGCCCAGCTCTGAAATGCTGCCTGCTCATATATGGGCAGAAGCAGGAGCCTGGAAAGTGTGACTCAAGGCTCAGGTCCTGCCTCATCCTGCAATGTTTGTGCCTGTCTCAGGGCATCCTGGCTAGCACTGGAGCCGCAACTCCCATGGCTCTGCACAGTGCTGGCACACCAGGGCCCAAACAATGGCTTTATAAGGACAGAGTCACTCTCCGTGTGCTGCCATTGCTCCGCCATCATCCCCCAAGCCAGGCTGGCAGTGGCAAGGGTTTTCCCAAGGCCCCAAGCATCGCCCCCCTCATCCCCACGGTGGCCAAATCATGAGGTGGGGCTGGTACCAGCCAGGCTGTGGGCTGGGAGCCCACTGACCAGGCAGCAGAGACCTAATGGGACAGCTGGGGCCATGGGACCCAGGGTGGGGGGTTCTTCTGGGCCCTGGTGCTCCCTAGGGGCTGGCACTGGCTGGGGTCGCTCCTTGGGGTGGGGCTATTCTAGGGGGCCAACGTGTGCAGTGGGGCTACTGCAGGAGGGGAGAGGGGAGGTACAGGGCTTGGGGGTGAGGGTGTTGTGGTGGTGAGTGGCAGCATAGGGTTCAGACTCTCCTTGTGCACCCTGTCTTCTGGGGCAGAGCCCTGCCTTGGGGTATGCTCCTTGTGCACCCAGAGTGTTGGGGCAGAACCGTGAGTGGCCCAGGCCAAAGCAGCTGAGCTGGCTGTGGTGGCAGCAGGTGCTGCCAGTTTGTGTCAGCACAGCCCCCAGTGCCAGTGCAGCCCTTGCTCCAGCAGCAGCAGCAGCAGCAGCCTGGCATGCTCCAGCACCATCTGTCCCGTGAAGGGGGGACAGTGCCTAGAAGGGGTGCAGGGGCCTGGGCAGGGCCAGGAGGTTTGGCAGCAGTGACAGGGTTGCTGCTGTGCTCCCCCCCTTCTCTTCCAGTAGAAAAGAGAGGACAGAGGTAGCCGGATCCCCTCCATGCCCTTCCTGGTTGTCATAGTGACCCCTAATCGTGTTGGCAGCCCCTTCAAGCACCCAGGGAGCCCCCACTTGGGGAGAGACCACGGCCCAGGGAACTGGATGGGTGGCAAGGCAGAGTGGGCCACCCCACCAAAAGGGCAGCGGCAGAGCCCCAAGGCTATTATGGTGATGGGGACACAACCACAGCTGATCTGCCAGGGCCCAACAAGACTGGTAGCTGCTGGAGTGGGGTCCTGCATGGACCCCTGCACTGTAGTGGGGTAGGGAGAGGAGGATAGGCACAGGCCAGGTTGAGCTGAGGCAGGGCAATGCCCACTCCCAGCAGTAGGGTGTGCTGGGCCTGGGGCAGGCAGCCCCCGGGCTCCAGTCTGGGGCAAAGGTGGGAGCCAGGCTGGCAGGGCTTGGGGGAAGGCAGAAGAGCAAGGCCAGGGCTTGAGGCAGGGGTAAGGGGCAGCATTTAACCAAGACCCACCCCCTGCTTTCCCTGGACCGCTTGGTAGGGTTTAAGGCCGGGGCACAGCAGACAGCTGCAGCCAGGCGGGGCTCTCCCTAGAGACCACCAGCATCGGCTGAAGGAGCAAGAGGAGGAGGGTGGGCATGGCTTTAGCAGGGGATGACTGCCAGCACCAAGAGCTGGGACGGAGAGCACCAGGGCAGTAAGGGGTGCAGACAGTTGGGCAACCCCTGCCCTGGGGGAGGCACCTCCCAGGGCACACAGCACGTGCTCTTCCCAGTGTCAGGAGCAGCAGGACTGTGGGTACCAGGGTGGGGTGGAGGGGTGTGAAAGGAGCTGAGCAGCTCTGAAGGCAGCAGTGCCCACACCAGCAGGCCCTGGGCAGTGTGGGGTGCCCATCCCAGCCCCCACATGGGGCAACCTGCCTGAGGCCATGCTGAAGGCTTCATCTCTGCAGGACGCTGGTGGACTGCGTGCCGCTGGTGGAGGTCGAAGACATGATGATCATGGGGAAGAAGCCAGACGCCAAGTGCGTCTTCACCTACGTGCAGTCCCTCTATAACCACCTGCGTCGCCACGAGTTGCGCATGCGGCAGAAAGAGTGCTAGAGCCTGCCCTGCCCACCCCCACTGCTGCCCTCACCCCAGAGCTGCCCACGGGCAGGGGAGCTGCTTGCCCCAGGAGTGGCTGGGGGGCCACGGGTCTGACACTGGGGACAGGAGAACTCTTCCACCAGGGCACCCCCACACCTCTGCCTTGGCAGAGCTGCTTCTGCCTTGGCCAGCTGTGGGCTGACCCTGTGGGCAGAGCCAGCTGGGCACTGCTGGGGATGCTCCCAGCTTGGCTTCCCCCCATGCTCCAGCCTTTTAAGTTATTTGTTCTCCAGGAATTATTTGCCCTGCAGGCAGCATCCCTGTGTCCCTGGGGTGGCCCAGGCACAGCTGTGCCCTCAGACTTGGGACACTGCATGGGTCTGTGGCTGAGCAGGGCTGTGAGGTCCAGCCAGGGTCATGGTGCATCCTGCAGGCAGCACCTGTCAGTGGTTCCCTTGGCCCCCTGCGAGGAAGCCTCTGCCCACTGCAGGCCCTGCTTGGTGTCACCTCCCTGGGGACAGCTCCACAACTGTGCTGACACCCTGCTTCCCACCTCCACGTGCACCTGGGGCACTTCCACATTGGGGGCACCTGTGGGCTGGGGAGTGGGCAGGGGCAAGGGGTCCCATGGGAGTCCAAGGCCAAAGGAGCAAGCTGGGACAAGCCGCCCCCACTCCCCTCTCCAGCTTGGGGCACCCACGTGCTCAGCGCCGCTCGCCCCTCTGTCACATCTCTACACCCGCGCTGACACGTGTACCAACACCAGACAGATAATAAAGGTTTATCAAAGGCAATGCCTCTGGCTCAGGTCCTTCTGCCAGTGGCATATTGCACACCACAGTGCTTGGGGAGCACTGGCAGTCCAGCTGCTCCTGGCCCCTCTACCTGTAACTCCACTGCTTGCCCAGCTCGGAGGGACACTGGGGCATGTACTGCTCCTCCACTCACTGATGATGTCCATAGCTGAGCCACCCTGACCAGGGCTGTCGGTTCACTGCCCCCCATCACCCCAGGCCTGGTACAGGGAAAAGATCCCACGTGGCCAGCAAGGCTGTGGTCAAGTGCAGCTGTGCCCCACTTCCTTCCCTAGCTCAGGGCCAGATGTCCCCAGTAGGCCCCTGCAGCCATGGGGCTTCAGTTTAACACTGCAGGACTCACTCATGGGCTCATGCCCTTCACCCTGCACCCTGTGAGAGCAGCTCATCCCATGCCATGGTGCCCACCACCCTCACCCTTCTGTCATGCTGGGGAGGGGTGGCACAGGAACAGCACAGTTGGTCTTTAGGTTGGTTTGTGGCTCACCAGCAGTGACTATGACCATGCCATTGTCTCCTGCCTCTGTGAGAAGCTCCAGGGCACCCAGTTCCCCTCAGAACAGAGCAGTGCAGAATGCACCCCACCGAGCTCTCTCTGAAAAAAAGACACAGTGCACATGACTGCATATAAAAACTTTACTAGGAGCTGGATATGACATAACCCTGCTGGGGGGTAAAGTCCCCTTCCTGGGGCAGCTCTCCCACCTTTGGGACTCAGCACATCTACCCTTAGCACCTGGTGCTTTCTGCTGAGGGTTTCATCCTGTCCCATGCAGGCAAGATACTGCTGCCCAGTGCTGGGAGCAGCTAAACCTCTGGGCACAGCAAGGGACTGCAAGGAATGCTGCTCCTCCCAACTGGCCAGGGATAATGGGCTCCAAGGACGGGAGGGCATCAACCAGCACACAGGACCCTGGGAATGCCCACAAGTACCCAGGAAGCCCCTGCTTGAGGCTGAATCTGCCTAGGGCATCCTTGGGATAGAGGCTACACAGCACCAAGCAAGAGTGGGGGGGAAAACCTTTGCCACCCTGTGACACCATCTCCAGCTGCCATAACACTCTCATTCCCTACACTGGGGACTGCCTGCAGGACCCTGTCCCAAGTGTGGCACTCCTTGCTAGAGGTCTGGGTGTTCTTCCTTGTCACGTTTGGGTGGGGTCTTGCCATCAGCGGTGGGTGCTTCAGGGGGCAGCAGTGTTGGTAGAGGCTTGGCAGGGGCAAACTTGAACTCCTCTGGCACGGGGGCATCAGGTGTCTCCTTGCGATAGAAGCCCAACTCCTGCACCAGCTGGTTGATCTCTTCCCGGGTCATGTCACTCAGGGGAATTCTCTGCACCCAGACAGAGGCTGTAGCCTGGCACCTGTGGGGCACTGAGCACCCCAGGCCCTGTGGCAGCAGGTGCCACACTGCCCGCTCACCTCTAGCTCCTCATACCGGTGGCTGAGGAGCACAAGCTCAGGGTCAGCACCGGGCAGGTGTTTCATCTCCAGGTTATGGCTGGGCAATATGTCAAGGAGTGGGCAGCACTGGTCAGGCCCATGCAACCCTCATCCCATCCCATTCCATCGTCCATCACATCCCATTCCTGCCTATACTGTCCCATCCTCCATCACAGCCCATCTTCTCCCATATCCCATTCCCTCCCACCCCATCTGTTCTGTCTCCCATCCCATCCTTCATTGCATACCATCCCATTCTGCCCCCCATGTAATATTACTCCATCCTCCATCACATCCCCCAACCAGCCACCCTCCACTTCTCACCAAACCCCATCCTCACTCAGCCCGTCCCCTCCCAAACTTCATTCCCTCACAACCTATCCCGCTCCCATCCCATCCCATTCCATCCCACCCCACAGGGACCCCAGCGCTGCAGCCGCCGCCGGCGGGTACTAGAGCGGGATGTCCTGGGTGACGAACGCCTTCACCTGCGGAGAGTGGCCGGCCGGGCCTGGCTCAGCGCGGGGAAGCCCCGACTCCCCGCCCCGGCCCGGCCCCGGTACCTACCTCCCTGAGCCGGTTCAGCTGTCACCCGCCGCACGTCTGCGGGAGGGGACACCCCGTCAGGCACCCGGCGGGCACCGCTCGGCCCCCGGCGCGCCCCGCGGCCCCCGCCCGCGCTCACCTCCACCTTGCCACGGGCCAGGTCCCGCAGCACGGCC
>VZRV01004061.1:18976-89645 GCA_013398115.1 Falcunculus frontatus | reverse complement strand
GAGGGGTTCCTGGGGATGTCCTGAGCTGGCTGTGCCTGCAGGGGTGGCAGAGGGTGGTGGCCACAGGGATGGCAGAGCAGTGGCCCCCCAGATGGCAGTGACAGGCTGCCACAGTGGGCTCAGGATGCCCAATTAATTCCAAATAACATCCAGCCCAGAAGGAGGGAAAAGCCCCCAAAAAGCAGCCAGGATGACTGGACTGATAAATTTTTTGGACCACTTAACTCCAAGATTTGAAACGTTTTAGTGGGAATGAGAGGAAATGTGCTCTGGGGGGGGCAGGAAATGGGACGTGGAGGCCCAGTGCCTCAGTGGGAGCATTGGTGTCCTCAGAGGAGCCGTGCAGACATTTCTTTTTATCCCAAACAGAGCAATTTCCTGCCTTTCCTCCTGTTCCAGTCTGCCTGTGCTTCCCCAGGAATCCACAGCAGCAGGAATGTGGCATCTGTCAGCACATGCTGCAGGAGAAACACAGGAGCTGAGCGTGGGGTTTGACAGCAGGGGCTGAGTGTGTCTGAAATAACAAAACCCCCAGAGCCTGGGGGAGCTGCAGGAGCAGGGGGGGATGTGGGGAACACCAGGATTTGGGGCTCAGAGGGCAGAGGAGGTGGCAGAAACGCAGGTGATGAGTGTGGCAGGCTGGGGACAGGAGCAAAGCCCAGCTTGTGGTGGCACAAGGTGGATGTGGAGTTGCTGAAAGGAGCAGGTTTTTTAGCAGGGTTTAGTCTGGGGCAGCTTCAGCTCTGTGGGACTTGGGAGCTCTCTTACACCTGCTGGTTAATTTGGTTTTTTGGCCAGAACCCTTCTCCTGTGCCATCTGCCCCTCCTGCATCCCGAAGTGTTGGCACCTCTTGGAATCACAAATTGGAGGCCCTGAAGTGTCCATTGAATTTCCAACCAGTTACTTGTCCAGTGGATTTATTCCAAGTTTTTGGATCAGTTTATTTGAACCTGAAATACTGGGCTAAAGCTGAATGAATTCTCTCCCCTGGGTTGGACCTGGGAGTCTCCTGAAGGTTTTTTATTCCCTGTGGAGTCTCCATCACACCTGATTTATGCAGTGCAGCCCAGCAAGAAAAACTTGTCCTAAGTCAGCTCCTCTCTTGCAGTGCTGAGTTTTTGGGTCATTTTATTGAAACCTAAAATACTGGGATAAATTTGAACAACTTTCCCCACCTGGGTTGGACCTGGGAGTCTCCTGAAGGTTTTTTATTCCCTGTGGAGTCTCCACCACACCTGATTTCTGCAGTGCAGATGCCACCAGCAAAAAAAACCTTGTTGTGAGTCAGCTCCTCTCTTGTAATGCTGAGGTTTTGGATCAGTTTGTTTAAACCTTAAATCCTGGGCTGAATTTGAATGGCTTCTCCCTCCTGGGTTGCACCTGGGAGTCTCCTGAAGGTTTTTATTCCCTGTGAAGTCTCCATCACACCTGATTTGTGCCCCCAGCAAAAAAAAACCCCTTGCCCTGAGTCAGCTCCTGTCTCATAATGCCTGAAAAATGAGACCTTTGGTAACTGAGGGCAAGAAAAGTGCCTTGATTATCTGCATTCCCTGCCCAAATATTGGTACTGCTGGGCAGGGAAGGGAAGGATCTCCTGGAAGGTGTTGAAGGATGCTGATTCCATCTGCTCCTGGCTCCACGTGGGATTCTCCAGAGCAGCTCTGAGTGCTTGGGCTGAGCCCAGGGGTTTTATTTCCAGGAGCAGCCCAGGATGGGTCTGTGCTGATCCTACAGAACAGTGCCCTCTCGTGTGCTGACAGCGCTGGCAGCTGCAGTCCTGTCCCAAACTCCTCACGGGTTTTGGAGTGTGGATCAGGAATTCAGCCTGACCCCTGTGCACAGGTTGTTGTTTGTATTTTTTTTCCTCTCTGTGGATGGCTCTAAAGGTTTCTGTGACCTTAAAATGGCATAATTTTAAGTTATGTAAATGAGATTTTTAAAATACTTTATAGTTCAATATATTGAATGAGGTTTTTAATTCTAATAAGGAGAAAAGCCTAATAATTCAATGTTTTTACTTTCATGCTCCAGCTGACACAGATTGCAGTGCTCTGTGTGCAGTGGCAGGAGCTGAGCTCGTGTGCCAGGAACTTCAGGTTTTAGGTGTAGATCCCCATTTCAGAATGATCCCAAAAGAGAAAATTCAGCATTAATATTTGCATTTCTGGGTGGTTTTGGTTTGGTTTTTCCCATTGTTGTTTGTCACTGCAGTGGGACTCTTTGAAGTGCTCAGTGAGCTTCAAATCCTCGTTTTTCCAGAGACTTTGCAGATTCCAAACCTGTGTCTTATCTCCTGAGCTGCTCTTTGGGCACAGCCTCCCAGTGCATCCCAGTTGCTCCATCATTTCACTGGCTGGGGATGATAAACCCCATTCCTCATTTCACGGAATCATCACAGTTGGAAAAGACCTCCAAGATCATCCATTCCAAACCCTGTGGCAGTGATGGTCCTCAAGGTGTTCTCTCTCCATTTATTATCACGTTTTGCTCTTGGCTGCTTTTTGCATGATCTGAGTTTGGTTCTTCCTGCAGGGATTTATCTGGGTGAAGTTTTCCAGCCCTTGAGCTCTTATCTGCTCCAGGGACAGATGTTATTTTATGTATGGGGAGATATGGAGAAATCAACTTCATTCCAGCCCTTGTGCAGATTGGAAAGGCTGCAGTGCTTTTAGGCTGCTCCTAGAATAAATGTACCTAGAAATTAATATTTGGAATTGTAGGAGAACCTGTGCTGGCAATTTACTTGATTTGGGGCAGTGCTTGTTTCCTTAACATACTTAAAAATAATTCATCTGGGAAAACTTAAATTTTTTATGAGGTTTATAACCCTGCTTTGCTTGTGCCTCCTCCCTGCTGCAGGAGACTGGAGCCTGCCCGATTTTCCTTGTATTTTGGGAGTGTTTTCCAGAGGGATGGACAGAGCCTGTCCCGAGGTGGAGGAATGTGTGTTAAATAAACAGCCAGCGTGGGCCCTGCTAGCACTGGGTGTGTTTGCCTGATTTTTGGGAAGGGGGGATGTGTTTGGATGAAGGATTTATATTTTGTGCTCGGGTTCCCTTTGCGCTCGCTCCAAGGGCTGAGATCCCGCGTTTGGATCCAGCCAAGGGAAGTCAGGAGGGGACTGGAATTGCATAAACCAGAGATGTTGTCCATGTGGATGAGCCTGGAGAGCCAGGTCCTGTCCAACATCTTTAGGATCTTGCTGTTGAGGGTTGGCCTGGATGACCTTGAATGTCCCTTCCAACCCAAATTATCCCAAAATTCTGTGGGATCTGGGTTGTAATTGGTGGCATTTCCCTGTGGTTGGTCCTGTTGTGCTTCCAGCACAATTCCAGCATCAGTCCCTGGCTGTGAGGATGGAGATTCCAGAGTGAACCTCATGGATGCTCCTCTGCTCACAGCCTCAGCTTGGTGGGGGAAACAATAAAACCTTTGGTTTTGGCCAGGATAAGTGGAACCATGGAAATTCTCATTCCAAGGGCTGGGTCCCTCCAACCCAAACCATCCTGTGGCAGTTCTGGCCTTGCAGAGGAGCTGAATCCAAACCAGCTCTGGTGAATTTCCAGAGCTTTCCCAGAGAGTGGCTGTGAGTGGGGCTGGTGGAATCTGTGTCAGAAAGGGCAAATGGACCAGGAAAAATCCCTGGGAATGCCGGTGCTGTGCCCCAAGATGATGCCAAGAGAGCAAGAGGTTGCTCAGGCAGAGTGTTGGAATGAACTTGTGATGTCTGGGAGGGAATTTTCCTTCTGTTCCTGCGTGAGTCAGGGAGAATGACTTGGCGTGCACATTTCTCAGTTTGAGTCAAGTGTCTTCCCATTTTTCTCCTGGAAGCCAGGCAGGAAGATCCTGGGCACTGGCAAACCAGGGTGGGAAGGGCTGGTGCTGCAGCTCTGCTTCTCCTGATAATTGATTACAAAAGTCTTTGCTCTGAGCTTGCTGTGGAAAGGCAGCACTGATCCCACTGTCCTGACCAAGGGAAGTGCCCAAATCTTGGGATATTCCATTCTGGGAAGTGCAGCTGGTGCCACTGGGTGCAGGACTGGTCCATGCTGGGCTGAGCTGGCCCAGCAGCTGCTGAGGCCTCAGAGCTCTGAATTTCTTGCCTGAATCTCTTGTGACACCAGAATCATCTCCTTGCCATTGTGGCTGCACCAGCAATTCCATGTTCTTATAATCCCCCCACTCGGATAAAAATGAGATGGGAGCAAATGTGCAGCACATGAAGACTGAGGACTTCTATTACAATATCTTTTTAATTATCTAGGTGGGGAATCACGTTTTACAAAGTCCAATAAATTGAATTTTATTATGGCTTGTGTGAGGACTTATTTAATAGCAGATTACACGAGATGCTGACACAATTCCTTTTTCTTTCCTGGAGGTTTATTTGTCGCTTGTTGAACTCTGGGAAAACGAGCTGGGGATGGAAGCAGAGGGTTGCAGATCTAATCCAAGGGATGGTTCATGTTCATGGCTTAGGTTAACTGAGCTTAATTCTGGATTGTGAGCACTTGGAGCACCTGGGAAACCCAACCCAGGTAGTTGGGCTTTATTAGGAACGAGCTCCTGCTCTTTTAGAGAAGTGCTTTGGGAAGTCTCAAATCCTGAATTATGGCTGTTGGCTTTGGAAGGAGCTCCAATTGTTCTCTCTGCTCCCTGATGTTGGAATTTGGGGCTTCTGTGGAGCCTCCTGCCCTGGGCAGGTGTGGAGAGGGGATGGATTTGGTTCCCTAAGGTGGGAACTGCTGGATTATCCATGGAGTCCTGGAATGGTTTGGGTTGGAAGGGATCTTAAAGCTCATCCAGTTCCACCTTCCACTCTCCCAAGTTGCTCCAAGCCCCCTCCAGCCTGGCCTGGGACACTTCCAGGGATGGGGCAGCCACAGCTTCTCTGGGAATTCCATCCCAGCCTCTCCCCACCCTCTCAGGGAAGTTTTCCTTCCCAATATCCCATCTAACCCCTACTGTGGTGAAGCAGCCCCAGGATTCCGTGGGTTTGTTGGGAATTTTTTCACTGACGCTGAGGTTTGTTCACAGCGTTCCTCTCTTGGATTTCGGATTTATTATTTGGATTTATTTGGTTGTATTCCCTGTTTCTCACAGTTTATGGTCTCTGGGAGGGTCAGTCCATGCAAAAACCCCTTTCAGTTCTGGATGCAAACAAAAGTTGTGAGCAATATTTTGGATATCGAGTTCTGTGTGTTGAGGAAATGCCAGTTTGAGGGAATTGCACGTGGATCCCCTTCCCAAATTTGTGTTTGGAAAAGCAACAGACAAAACTGATCCCCGTGCTAAATAAATGGGAACACGAGTTACAACTTGCACAGCGAGGTTCCAACATGATCAGGTTTATATTCCCATTTTAATTCCTAGGAAAACTTTTGGGGGTGAAAATCAATCCCATAAACCCATGGAAGACCTTTCTGGCCCCATGGCTACAGCGAGCAGAGACATTTAAGAGATGATTTTCATATGCATGGAGTCATCATAGAATTCTGGAAAGGAGCAGTTTGTCTGGGATTCGTAATAAATTATTCATCCTTTTATTACCATAATAATCGCTTTTTATGGTTACCCAAGTGAATGTTCTTATGAAAGCACAGAAAAATCTATTAATTTTTTTCCAGGATTTTATAATATTTAGATTTTCTTCCTAGAGTTTTTCCCCATTCTGGGGGGTTTTTTTATGTTATCAGAAAGCAAAGCTGTTATTTTTTTTTTTCCAAAGATAAAAGTCTCTCTGCCCACTTGTTTTGTGTATCAGAGCTGGAAGAACATGAGAACAACTTATCCAGGGAAAATGCCAGTCTGGAGGCCTCTTCCCTGCTTTTTGTCCCTGTGGGTTCTGGGGGCGTTTCCTTTAACCTTGTGTAGGTCCATAATTGATTTATAGAAAATCACAAACGTGGGGTGGGGTCTTAAGAAATGTTTCCTTGTGCCAGGAACAACTGGAAACAGCTTGGAATGGAGGATTTTCCCCTTTAACAGGAAGAGGGTTTAGTGCTCATTAATAGGAGCCTCCAGGGCCTAAATTTGTCCGAAGTTTATCAGGGATTTGTGTTAAATTTATAAATTCTCGTTCTCAGCCTGGTTGTTGGGGGGGCTGGTTGTTTGTTGGTTGCTTTTTCCCAAAATAAGTGATTCCTGTGTGGATCAGCAGCTCCCAGTGATGTTGATTTCCATGTTTTTGACCAGCCTGGTTTATGGAAGCTCAGCCTCAGCAGGGGTTGGAATGAGGGGAGGTTTAAGGTCCTTTCCAACCCAAACCACTCCAGGATCTTCTGGAAGTTGCTCTGAGAGCATGGACTGGGTGATTGCTCTAGGGTTTGTAATAATTCTGGCTTTGGAGGGAAAAGTTTTATGGACTGTTGTTGAACCAGGATATTTGGTGGCCTCAGAGGCTGAGGGAGTGTGAAAAGGATGGATAAATCCTGGTTTTTGTGTCTCTTTTTATGGGCTGAGTCTCATCTCATGCAAAGCTCAGTGTTGCTTGTGGTGCTCTTTGGGTCTGTAAGTGGTGCTCAGCCTGTGGAGCACTGAACATTAGGGAATCTTGGAATAATGGAGGGATAACCTTGGAATTCTTCAGTGAGATCAGCTCCGTTGGTCAGCGTGGTGCTGATAACCCCAGGGTCATGGTTCAGTCCCTGGATGGGCCACTCACATAAGAGTCAGACTTTGATGATCCTGTGAATCCCTTCCCACTCAGAATATCCAGTGACCTGGAAATAAAGAAGGAATAACACTTCCAGAGCTTCTAAAGTGTTAAAGAGAACCAGTTTTGCACATTGGATCTCCTGAGGGAATCCTGCTGGATGCATCCACGTGGTTCCTGTGTGACCCCACACACGAGGAGGTTCAAGAGTGGGAAATGATGATAACAGCCTGGCACAGCTGGAGGTTGGCTCCTGGTTCATCCCAGATCCCTGATTTCCTGCTTGTGACCCAAGGTGGATCCAACAGGACTGGGATCAGCAGCAGAGCTCAGCACATTCCTAGGCTAAGGCATGGGACTGACCCTGTGGAACGAGGTTCCTGCTGGATCAGCATCCTGGACTGCAGCCTGGATACCTCAGGAAAGATATTCTCCAGGAGAAATATCTCCAGGAAACCTTGCCTTTGGAGCTGGTTTTATTCCGTGCATCCATTTGGGCTCTGGGTGCTGCAAGGGCTTGGAAAGTGTCACCTCTTGGGACCTGGGTCACCCTGTGGGACCTGTGCAGAGCCCAGCCCAGTGCCCTCAGAGTCCCCTTCCCATGATGTTTAAACCCTTCCTACACCCAGAAAATCCAGGATAAGTGCACTACAGGTGCTTCCACCTTGGTCCTGCTTCATCCATGGACCAGCAGACTTCAAGATCCAGGAGCCCTTTGGCCACCTGGCTCCTTGTCACCTGGGATGTGGTGCTGGGAGAAGCTGCTGGGAGCTGAATTCTTCCCTGCCAAATGCCAAGGAGCTGCTTCTCTGATTTTTTTCTTGTTCCAAGTTTATTATATTAATGGAGAAGAAGTGCTTAAAGCCCTCGGTGGTTGCTCAATGTAGCCTTTGGCACCACACGCAGCAGTGGTGGAAAAAAAGCAAACAGAAGTGTGAAGAGCCCGACAAAACACATGGAAAATATCTTGTATTATATAAATGGGCTCAGTGCCTGTGCCTCGAGTGCTGCCTCTCATTGGAGTAAATTCCTCCCACCAAGGAGGCAGAAAAATGAGGAATTCAGAGGCAGGAGCAATGAAAAGGGGGAGAAGTTGAGAGTTTTGGAGGTGTTTTGCCCACAGTGGATTCTAAAGTGGTTAGAAGGAGTGTAAAGGAAGGAGATGCAATGACTTCAATGTTCCTTCTGAGAATACACAATAAAAGTGGTGCTTGAACAGGAAAATCACCAGCCTGGGTTGTCAGATGTTGGGGGTGTTGCAGAATCAGGCTGGGACCCTGAGCTCCACAGGTTGCCACTGAGACAAGAGTGAAATGAGATTAAAAAACTCCTCAAAACCCAAAAAAACCTCCAAAAATAAAACTCCAACCCCTGAACAACAGCAAAAATCCTGCAACAAAAACCTCAACAAAACAATATCCAGGAGTAGAAATCCCAAGGTAATTGGAATGGGATTATGTTAAAATGGTGAACATGGTGTTTCTGGGTTATGGATTGGATTTGATGTTCTGAGAGGTCTTTTCCAACATTAATCATTCCAATCACTCGAGATGAACACGGGGATTTATAACTGAGCAGAAATGGATTGGGTTTTTTGTTTACTGGCATAATTTGGGGGAGTTTCTTCCTCTCCACGTGGTGGCAGAGGCAGAGATGCTGGTGGTGTGCAGGTGAAGATCCTTTCCAAGAGATCTGGTGGTACCTGTGGTATCTCCAGGTAATTTCAGGAAAACTGCCTCTTCTGGGATCCAGGGTTTTGGGGCTTTAGGGAATGAAGAACCCTGTGGGCTCTGAATGCAACCTCCCCTCTTCATCCTCCAAGGAACATCCTGCCTCTTATCCATTCTCTGCCTCCATCATCTTTCATCTGCCCTTAATTAACTTTTCCCGTTCTGCTGAGTGTACAACGTCCCGAGATTAACCTAAGAGGGAGTGCAAAGTTCCCAGAGAATTGAAAATCAATTTCTCTGTCCTCGGGTACCTGTCAAGGATTGAGTGCCAGGGCTGGAACTCATCCTCTGGTAGCTGATGGTATCGTGTCCACCTAAATCACCTTTCTAGCAGTGCTTGAGATGTGTTAGGCTGAATCCCCTGGCTGCCATCCAGTTCTTGGGTTGGAGTCAATGCCAACTCCACGTCTGGCAAAAATCTGGTTGTGGAGCAAGAGGGAAATGCTGGCTGGTCAAAATTCCTGGGTGTCCTCATCCCTGACAAAAGCTGAGCTCTGCTGTTTATAAAAAGGATTGAGAGCCTTGAGTTGGGCTTAGTCAGCTGCTGATCCCTGGGAACGAGGAAGGGGGGTGTTGTTTCTCCATCTAATCACTTGCAGGCTTGTGATTACAACATTTAATGATGATGGCCGAGGTCAGTTTTTAATTAGCTGAGCCACATGATGGGCTCTCGCAGTGCCAGCAAAGCCTTTCCTCATTGATGTCTGGCGTGATGTTCCAGAAGAGCAGCTGTGCCAGTGAAATCCTGGATTTATGGGTTAAATCACGCTGTGTATTTCCCAATCCCAGGCTGTTTTGCTCTGATCTGGATGGGACACGGTGGGTCCAGATTGCAGCGTGCAGCAAGTCCCTGTCTTTGTTCAACATGTTGAGGAGTGAGCAATAAATAGGAAAAATAATCCAAAAGTCTTGGGAAGTTGGCAGACGTGGCTGTTACCAGGACTCACATGATGCTGTGGCCCGGTGGAACCGAGCTGTTGCCGATTGAATCACATGTTTTTGTCCTGGTAACAACCAATAACACCCCGCTCCTTCCCAAAAATCCTAAATATAGCCCTGAGAACCTCCAACCAGGGAGGATTGGCACCGGACCGTGCCTTTTCCACAAGCCCCGTGTGATGGCCAGGACACAGCGGGACCCGTGCCAGGAGCAGATGGCAGAGCAGGCTCCACATTCCTGAGGCACTCAACTTCTCCCTCTCCCCTTCCCTGCGAGGAGGGATGGATCCCGAGCTGGATTCACGCATGGCTTCGCCTCCAGCATGGATGGAAAGGTATTGGAAAAGGCAAACGGATGACTTGGGTTTTCCTGGCCCACACGTGGATGATAACAATCCCCCCAATTCCCTCCCTGCTGTGGGATGGGGTGGAGGAGATGATTCCCTCAGGGATGAACCAGCCCCTTCCAAGCTGAACGCACACATTTGTTTTCCTGAACGTACATCTCGACATGCTCCGTGCATGCTCTGCCCTTGACCCTGCTTGCATGTGAGCTATAAAATTTTCCATTGATTTCCTGGAGGTCTGGAGCTTTCAGGCAAGGCTGTGTCCCTTTGAGCCATCCAGGTCTGGAGTGTGTTTAGGGGATGAGGTTTAGCCAAGTCTGAGGTCGCTCCGAGCTCTGCACGTGAGCAGATCTTCCCTTATCGTGCTGCTCTGCCGAGCCAGGGACGGGTCCCTGGGGTGCTGCTCCTCCAGCTGGGGCAAATTCTGGGGGGTTTTCACCTCCTCTCAAAGTCTGGGGCTGGTCTCTGGTGAAGGCAGAGCTTCCAACCTGTTGCATTGTTCATAAATCCATCAAATTTGGCTCTCAGACTTCACTACTGGGATTATTTTTTATGTTTCCCTGTAATGTCCCTGTCAAATTATGGTGCTTCAGGTGTTTTATATTTGCCTCACTTTTGTCATCAGGTTTAGCCCAGTTTGTGGTTTTTCCCCTCACTTTTGTCACCAGATTTAACCCAGTTTGTTTAAGCCTTCCTTGATTCCATCAGGAGCCAGGGCCACCACCAGGAATCCTCCAGTCCTGACCTCGGGCACTTTCCTGCTCTAAAGAGAAAAGGGATCTCCTGCAAACATTTTTGCTCCCCACTCTGGCCAGTTCCTGACACCCACTGATCCCATTCCAGAGGAGATGTGCTGAGTGACCTCTCTCCAGTTCCCTCACACTCAACTTTGAGCCTTTCACAGCACCCAAGATTCCCAGTAAGAAAAGACTGGAATACGTGGGAGTTGGTCCCATATCTCTGTTGATTCAATACTTGAGGATTTTTCTGAGGTTTTGGTTTATGCAAAGCTGAGTTAAACTAAGGCTGGGTTTTGCCTCAAGGATTAACATTGTGCTTTATGAAGTTGAGCAATGTTTTGTCCTCTAAGCCTGACCTGGAATTGCAATTCCTGGGGAAGTTGGAGGGAAGAGCTGTTTGAATTAGAGGAGTAGCAGAGGACTGAGGTGAGGGCTCCGTTTGGGTTGTTCCCCATACTCAGGATGTGAGCTGTTCCTCCTTTTTTTCTTGGCACCTGGGAAATGAGAACAGCAGGAAAATCCTCTGGAAAACTCAGATGTGAACTTGAATAATCTGAGGTTTGCTCTGTTGCTTTGTCACTTTCTGTTTAGTGGGGTTGGCACAAGTTTGACTCTTAAAATACCTCGGGATCCCTGTAAAGATGAGGATGAATCCGTTTCCTTGCATTTTTGTCTGGAAAGATGCTTGCTCGATCCAAGTATATCCAGTTCTGCCCATGGGGAAGGATGAAGAGCAAACTTTGGTGATGTTTGGGGTTTTTTCAGGCCACTTGGGGTTAAGCTTTGATGTTAATGGTTGTTCTGCTGGAAACCTTAGGGCTCGTGCAAGGAGATTCCAGGGAAGTGTTAAATCCAGCTGGGTCTGAAACAGGACACGGCTCCCACTGGGAGGTTTTCTTGTGTCTGGATAACACCAGTGGCTTTCATGAGGATCTCATCTTTTCACCATCCTGACTTCCTTTTCTTATCACTACTGGCTTTACATGCGAATTCCCATCAACAGGCGAGGGCTTGGAAGCTCTGATCGCAGCCGGATCGATTCCAAGGGTTTCTGAACGTGCCAGTCAGGAAGGCACTGTAGCGTAGCCTGATATGAAATATTTTGAGTGTCCTGCTGTAGGTCTTGCCTTTATAAACACCAGCCATTCCAGGAGTTTAGCAGGGATTGATAGGATCGGGATGTATTTGCAGGGAGGGCTGGCTCAGATGGAGCAGCTGTAACTCGCCCGCAGTGGGAAGCGGAATCTGCTGCTCTCCTTGTGTGGCTGTGAGGGGAAAAGGGCCTAAAAATGAGGAGAAACTTCTCGAGTTGAGATGTATGTTCAGAATGAAGTGTTACAGGAGGGATTTGGGGTGTTCCAAGGGTGTGCTAAATGAATTCCAATCTTAATTAAAAGGATGTACACAACTCTTAATGAGTGCAAGTACATACTTGGGGTATGACATTAAATGGAACGTTTGGGATGTTTGGGAGAAATCCTTCCCTGTGAGGGTGGGGAGGCCCTGGCACAGGGTGCCCAGAGAAGCTGTGGCTGCCCCTGGATCCCTGGAAGTGTCCAAGGCCAGGTTGGATGGGGCTTGGAGGAGCCTGGGCTAGTGGAAGGTGTCCCTGCCCATAGCAAGGATGGGATGGGATGAGCTTTTAAGGTCCCTTCCCAACCCATTCCATGATTCCTTCAGTGCTGGGTGTGCTCTGTATCCCAGCATCCAGGACCTTGGGATCCGGCTGCTCCTTTGGGAGCCCATCCCGGCTGGAGAAAGCACTGGAAGGTATGGTATGGGCAGACCCACCTGAGCGAGGCTGTTGGGGTGACATTGGAGGACACACATTGGAAGAGCTCCATCCCAGGACACCTTCCCCTGGCCTCAGTGGGATCATCCCCGGAGCTCTGCGAGGCTGAACGCAGCTCTCCCGCGTTTTCCCGAATCCCGGTTCCATGGCGTAATGCCGCCACACCCTTTGGAATAACGCGGGATCCTCGGGGAAAGGAGAAGTGGACGGGGTGGGGAGCCCTTGGTGGAGCTCCACACCCACCCTTCAGCTGCTCTTCTGGCCATCCCCATCCTGGGGAGCACCAGACTGGGCCAATCAATCCAGGACTGCTCCATGCCGGACTCCCTGCAGCTGTCTCGGAGTTACGACACAAACGCCCTCAGTTATCCCAGTTGGATGCGAAAGCAGCCGCGCGTTCCATGGGAAGCGGCGATGCCAGAACGGGGAGGTCAGCGCTGCGCTGTGTTTTTCTGGCAAAGGAAAAACCCATCGGATGGAAGGCGGTGCCTGGGGAATCTCCGGAGCGGCGGGATGAGCTCCGAGCACGGCTGGAGATAATGGGGCTTGGGGAGGGGATTGAGCCAGGGAATATTGGAGAGAATCCAACCCCCCCAAGCCCAATGGCCACCCTTCTTCAGGATGAAGTCATTGGAAGCAGCACAACCACTTATCCAGAGGGCCATCCTGCTTCCAGGAGTTTTGGGATCATGGTTTAAACAGGTTTTTGTTTTCCTGGCCCTCTGTGCCCATAGGTGCTGCTGGCGCTGCCTCATCCCCTCTCGGAGCAGCTCCAGCTCATCAAATTCCCTGTTTTTTGTATCCAGGAAAAGGCTTTTAGCTCTTCTTTCCTGCAGAATGGGGTTCTCAGAACTGTCAGTGCCACACGATCCATCCCTCCAGGAGCAGCCCCTCATCCAAGGGGATGGAGGCAATGTGTCAGAACACGTGGAAAAATCCCCCGGAGCTTCCAATTGAAGCCAGAACTATTAAAAATAAAAAAGCAGAGAAAACATTTATGGAACTCTGGAAAATGCCACCGATAAGGATCTTTTCAGGTTTATTCCAACTTCTCCCATGAAAAGATGAGCTCAAAGTACCCAGGTTTGGATCTGGATTTGTAGTTTTCCAGACTTTGGGGGCTTGGAGCTTGGAATAATCTTTTGGCTTCTTGCACAGTGTAAGAGGGACCAAAGCTCCAGCAGCAGGAGGCACCTGGAAGCTGCTGGAGATGAGCATGGAGCTGGTCCTCTTTTCCTGGAGAAGGATGAAGCCAATGTCCAGGTGATGGTCACAGCCCCTGGAATGAGCTTTGGATGAATTTTGGTTTTGCTTCACAGAAATCGGTGGCTTTTCCTTATCACTCCCCAGACCTGGATCCATTCTGAAGAGCAACAATACATGGAAAATGGAATATTTTGCTTATTAAAGTCACTTGGAGTTGCAGCTCCAAGGTTGGCAGCCAGAGTTCGGAGAGGCTGAAGGAGCTGGAGAGCTCATTGTTCCCCTTTTCCAAGAGAAACTTCCATGTGTGCCAGCACTTTTATTTATAATGCTGAAATAAATGGAGTCCATTTAAAGGTATTATTGAGGGAGCAGCACTTCAGATATATCATTTTTATGTTATTAGGCTGCTCGGAGTGAGGTGTCCTACTGCAGGCGGATAATCCATCCCCCTGCCTGGATTCCAGGCTGGAACTTACTGGAAGCTTTGCACCACAAGAATCCAAGCAAAGGGATTATTTTCAAGGAAAGAAAAGGGAGCTTGAGAAAAATCAGGCTGGAAGGCAGAACCTCAAACCACCGTGGAGAAATTTCCTGACAGCAGCTCCACATCTCGTGACCACCTGATGGCTCCTGAGCTTTTTTGGGATTTTAGCAGATGCCCAAAGGGGAGCTCAGCTGGCTGGGAAGGGTTTGGGGTGGGATGCACCTGGAGTTGGGGCTGGCTGCCCCCCTTCCTTCATTCCATCCATTCTTTTTTTTGTTGGAACAAGGGAAATCCTGAAGGAATCCAGACGTTTTGAGAACATCAAATGTGTGCGCTGACCTTTGCAGAGGCTGTTCCTGGTGCTGGTGTCCTGTGCTGGGATCCATGGAGTGAGGGAATGCTGCTGGCTGGGATGGGACTCAGAGCAGGAAAGGTGGTGCAGGGAGAGCCAGGACAAGCAGCTGGATATTCCAGGGAACAGGAGAGAGGGAAGATGGACTTGCTCAGGAGCCCTGGGCTCGCAGGGGATCTCATGTCAGAGTGAGATCCCCGTGTCCAGCTGAATTCCCTGCAGCCAGGAATTCCCAGGGGCTGATTCTGCACTGTGAAATCCATGGGATTATTCCATAACACCGGGGCTGTGCACGTGCCCTGTGAATTCCTCATGGAAAGGTGGCCCAGGGCTGTGGCACGTGAGCAGGTGTAGGATAAAGGGATTATTCCCTGTGTATTTCCCTATTCTCACAGATGCAGAAATCTGGATTCAGCCATGGTCAGAACTACCCCAATAACTGTCGGAATCTGGCAGGAAAAGCTTTAAAAAAGTGGGAAGAGAAGGGATGTTGTACCTGATTTTGTCAGAGAGGAGTTAAACTCCAGCCAAAGGGAGCCCACGGAATTACAGAGAGGAGCAAAACAATATGGAAATGTGTGGGGGTTGGAAAGTCCATTTACTTCCCAAATTTTTGGGAGCAGGGGGTCTGGGGAGCTGGTTCTGGTTTCCCTCTGCTCCTGGTGCAGCCTTGTCCAACTTCCTCCGAGTTTTCCACACATCTGAGTCCCTCAGGAGCTAAGAACAAGCCCGAAGGGTTTTTAGCCAAAAAAGGGATTTTCATGGGAACTTTGGAAGCTTAGGAAGAAACTTTCATTTTGAACTGTGGATCTCGGTGTGAAGCTTCCGGGGAACTCCAGGGTGGCACCAGTTGGATACTGGAGGGAAAAGGGCTCGGGAGGTGGAGGGGTGAAACTGTTCAGGAGATGGAGGGGGAAAGCTTCCTCTGGAGGCTGTTGGATGAGCTCTGTGTTATTAAAAGTCTCATTTAGTGCTATCAAGGAAGTGCCTGGAGGCCGGGGCTGGGATCTGTCATTCCCAGTGCTGTGCCCAGGCAGAACAAGAACCAGAGGAAAGAGCAAATGAGGTGAAAGAGAGGAGGCAGAATCCCAGATTCTGGCTCAGGGTATCCAACACCACGATTTTCCAGCACTTTTTTTTCCAGCTCTGGTGCTGCAGGAAGGTCCCATCCTTGTGGTGAGGCTCAGCTCCTGTCTGGTGTCTGTAAATTCCGCTCTCAGCGTTCCCAACACCCAGCACATGTTCGGTTCTTAGGGAATATCAGAACCTTGTGGCTGTGCTGGGATGGTTGGAGCGATGTGAGGAGCAGAGATTTGCAGCTGGAAGTGAGTGGATTTGGGGGGATGAAGCCCTGAGTGTGGCTGAGAAGCCAAGGGCACTTTATCCATGGAAATCTCTCTGTAAGGGCCTGTGTTCCTGCAGAAAGGATTCCTGGAGCTTTTTGGTGAAATCCCCCTCTCCCACAGCAGCTTCCTCAGCAAATCCCAGGCTGAGCTCGGGGTGAGGACCTGAGAGACCTGGGATGGTCTGGGACCTGGACCTGGGAGAGCTCTGGAGCTCTCCTGCTTCAGTGAAACCATTTTCCCTGGACCTGAGGCTGTTTTCCAGTTCATTCCCAGAGCAGCTGCTGCCCAGTGTTTGGAGCTGCTTGGGCGTTCTGTGGGGTGGGAGCAGTGTCCCTGTGTGAGATGGGGCTTTGCACAAGGCATTCCCTGGATTCTCCTTCTCCTGAAGGGAAAAATGGTGCTTTCCAGAGGTCTGTGACCTCTTCCCAGTGCTGAATCCCAGTGCAGGAGCGGGGATGGGAAATGCTGACAAACCCCAAACCTCGAGGCTGTTTGGGATCCAGACCTGAGGGCCAGCCCTGGCTTTGGCTGCCTCCACCTCTTGTGCCCAGGGAATGTGTCCCAAAAAGCTGCAGGTTTGGATTCCTGGGGGGTTTGGAAAATGCTGCCTGTCCCTTCTCCCTGGTGTCCTCCAGGTGAGTCCTCCCAAAGATTTCAGCTGGAGATGTGGCACTTCTTCCCTCATTCCCTTCTCCAGGATCTTCTGGGAGCCTCTGGGAGTTGTTTCCCTCTCTGGTGCTGCAGCTCCAGCTGGTTCCTCCTTAGCCTTGCAAACAATAATTAATAAATGGGAATAAATGGGAATTCTATCAATCCTGGAAGGGCCATGGCTTTATCCTAAAGCATCCCGAGGCTCAGAGTGGCTTTTTCTTTCCATGGAGGATAAAAATAACTGGTTTTCCTGAAGTTTTATGGATTTCTGGTATATCTTAGTGCATGTCCTCTCCTTCCTGTGATAACAGCAGAGCACTCCGTTGCATTTTCCTTTTCTCCTCAAGGGTTTTTGCTGGAATTTTGAGGTTTCATGGTACTTTTGCTGTCCCTGCCATCTCATCCTCTCTTTTTCTTCCTCGTTTTTGGCCTCAGCAGCTGTGAGATCCCCAAAATCCTTGTGAAAGCTTCCCCTGAGCCAACTGGGAGCATCCACTGAGGACCACATTCCTTAGGGATTGATACAATTGACACGAACCTCAAATTTGCTGCATTTTGTATGGATATTCCCGAGCAAATGGTTAAAATAAGTAAAAGCTGAGGGAACAGAAGTTTGCTTTCTCTGTTACTATTTTTATTTTCCTTTTACTGTGTGGTCACAGGAAAAATTCTCATTCTGGAATCCCGGAGTTTTCTTTCCCTCTCCCTCTGATTTAGGGTTTGAGCTCCCCCCTTCCTCCTGGCTCCTTTGGATGAGGAAGATGAGGAGGTTTCTTAGGAATTCTCTGTTCCCTCCTTGGTTTTTGCCAGTTGGCATCTCTGCAGCCCCTCCACCACTGCATATCTGGGGGGCTGCAGGAGATTTCTCTTGTTCTTTGAGGTTTGCTCGAATTTCCCTGAGCTCCTGTGGGCAAAACCACCCGGATTTCATTGGGAAAAGCCTACAGGGAGCTGGACCTTCCCTGGCTGTGATTGCTCAGGAAGGAGCAGCCTCTGCTCTGGGTTTGTCGGGATCGGCCGTGTTTTGTCTGGGAGTTGGAGCAAACAGAACAATTTGGGGTTTTATTTGCATTCTGCACATCCAGCCCCTGGAGAGCTCCAGGGTGGCATTTTTATCCCAATCCAGCTGTTTGCAGCTGTTTTCCTGCTGCTCAGGCTCCCAGATGTGCTGGGCAGCTGCATCCAGCCCCACCCGTGGTTCCATGGAGCTCGCTCAGAGCGTGGTAGGGAGAGGAGGCGGCAGATTCCTGAGGGGCCTTTTGGAGGTGTCCCCCCCTCCAAGCTGGATTCCTGGAGAAATTCCCATTCCCTCGGGTGGTCTTGCAGCTCCTGGGATCCCTCAGGAATGGCTGGGGAGGGATCCCAGCGTTGGTGGCCCTTTCCTGGGATGGGCACCTGCCAAACATCCACGGATGTGCTGATGTGGGTTGGGGTTGGACCATCAGCTCCAAATGCCATTCCCAGTTCCCAAAGCCTGGAAAAACCCCAAATTCCTGCTCTGCTGAGTCACCTCCCCCAGGGGGCCTGCCCTGAGCTGATTCCTGCCTCAGGACAGGGCATTTGAATGCTCCCATCTCCTCAGATTAGTGGGAAGATGGATGTTCTTGACCCAGGCTCCAGGGAATTTAACAACCAACAAATTCCACGTGGTGGATTCCCACAGGGATTTCAGCACCTTATTTCAGCCTCCAAACTATCCAGAGCAGCCGTAAGTCAGGGAAAAGGGGAGAGGAGGAACAAACATTTCCTTAAGGAAGTGTCGGATCCAGAGCACGGATCCGGCTCCAGAAGAATTCCTTCTGTGGGATGAGCCATTGGGAAGCCTGGAGGATTAGTTTAGATTTTGACTTTGGATCTGAGCTCTTTTTTGGCTCAGTTCCTTCCTTCCCTGGAAAAGATGGATCTGATGATTCATCCCCACGAGGGCTGGGTACCTGGAAGCACGAAGATCATGGAATCCTGGAATGGTTTGGGTGGGAAGGGACCTTAAAGCTCATCTAATTCCAATCCCAACACCTTCCACTGTCCCAGGCTGCTCCAAGCCCCATCCAACCTGGCCTTGGACACTTCCAGGGATCCAGGGGCAGCCCCAGCTTCTCTGGGAAATCCATTCCAGGGCCTCCCCATCCTCCCATGGAAGATCGAAGGGATACTTTAGAATTGGGAATTGGCTTTTTTCCATTCTTTAACCCATGTGGGATCTGGGGCTGCTCTGGGTTTTCCCCTGGAGCTGCTGATCCACGCTCCCCGTGTCCAGCTGATGGAAAGCAGGAGGTGGGATGACATCATCCCACCCTGCAGGAATTTAATCTTACTTGACAGGAGCAAACCTTTCCCTTTTCCTGTTGTTTTTCCTTCTTTTTCTCTGTACACAGAATCCCTGTCCTTTTTCAGAATGGGCAAAGGATGAAACCAGCTCGGAAAGCCCTAAAAGAGCCTCCCTGTCACTTCTCCAGCTTTTATTTTCCCTCTGGCTTCAGCTCCATCCTTTTCCAATTGCATCCTCTCTATTCCCTATCTTTGATTAGAAACAGGACCTTTTCCAAATCATATTTAGGGTTTTAATAACCCTGATGCATCCTCTGAGCACAAAATAATCCTTGTGGGAAGATCCCAGGTGAATCCTGGGTTCTTGGGAGCCAGATATTCCATGCTGCTGGCTGGGCGTGGGATGAGGGATGCAAAGAGATGGAAAATTAAATTCTTTTCCTTGGAAACTTCCTATATTTTAGGGGAAAAAAAAGGTGGAATGGCTCCACAGTGACAGAGAAGCTGTGGCTGCCCCTGGATCCCTGGAAGTGTCCAAGGCCAGGCTGGATGGGGCTTGGAGCAGCCTGGGATAGTGGAAGATGTCCATGGGTTGGGATGGGATGATCCTTAAGGTCACTTCCAGCCCAAACCATTCCATGATTCTCTCTGGAGGGAACAGCAGTGCACTTGAGGAAACTGGTGTGGAATGGTGTCTATCCAAAATATTATTGGGAAAGGGATAATTATTAATTTCCACACCAGAAATGTAAATAATTAAATTTTAGCTGTATAATTCTGTGCAGAAATGGAGCGGTGAAAATCCTCCCATGAACTTTTAATTAATTTTGACAAGAAAAACCAGTTTTTGGTGGAATATTCTCAGTTTAAAACTGTTTCCTCCTGCTGAGGGATGTCCATAAATCTTCCTACTAAAATGTTATCAGCTCTGGGAAAACTTCCCGTTACTCCTTCATTCCTTCAGTCTTCCCTTCACCTGGAGCTGGATGTTGTTCATTGGGAATTTTTATTTATTTTCTCCTTATCACCCCTCAATGAATAATCCAAGTTTTTGCTTGAGCTGCCTAAATTTGGAGCCGGCTCAGGTTTTGTCTTATGGAGCAAATTCCCCCCAGGAATGATTGGATCCTGGAAGAGGGATGTGATTTCTTTCCACAGGGCCCTGAAGCTGTACCAGCCTCAGCATCTCCTGCTCTGGGTCAGGGCTCTTTATGGGCTGCAGCAGAATCTCTTCTTCATCCAGACTTTCCCAAGATCTCTTCCCACCTGGAATTCTGTGCTCCAGGAAGGCTGGAAAATGTCTGCTCCCGTAATTCCTGTCAGACCTCTGTGCTTTGTAACGGGACCTTTTCCCCAGTAATTCACATTTCCACCACTTGTGCTCACGGTGGGATTTGCCCACAGGATCCATGAGCTGCTTTTTTTCCCCTGGATAAATTGTGCTGCCCTTCCCTGTGCTTTTCCCAAATCCTTGGCACGGCCACGGCTCCGTCTTTTCTCTGGGAGATCTTTGTGCTGCTCAGCCCCACGTGGTTGGGAGCACATATATCAGGACTGACAGCTTCAAAGGGAGCTGGATCATCCTCCAGGAACCCCAAAGCTCTGGAGCACATCCCCAAAACTCTTGGATACCCCTCAGGTCTCAGCACAGCCCCCAGGACTTGGCTGTGCTCCCATAAAACTGGGAATGCCGTGGGCTGGATCATTGTCCGTGTTCTGGACGCCTCCATCCCAAACCTGTGCAGCCTCTTTGGATTCCAGCCTGGATAAAGCTCCTCAGGAAACCTCTTTTTCTGGATTCCTAGAGAGGGGGAGAAGTTTCCAAGCTCCCGAGTTCAGTGGGGTTTTCTCACCTCCAAAAAATGCCTGGAGTTGAAATATTGGCAATAAAAGATTTTCAGGGCGTGGGTCCCTCTCCTGAACTCCCTGCTCATCCCAAGGAGCTGTGTCCAAAGAAAAATGTGGATTTCGAGCTGGAATAAAAAGCTTTTTGCAAGGAACCAAGCAGGGAGAGGAGCTGCTGCTCTCCTCTTCCAGCTGATCCATTTGTGCTGAGTTCCCAAATATTTCCGAAGGATAAAAACCCAGAAAAGGTGGGAAGGGCTCAACATGTGAACCAATGGCTCTTAGATCTGTGTGTTTTTAATCAAACCGTGTTCATGGCGTCTCCAAAACATATTCCTGGGCACAGGAATGGGATTTTTCCCACAAATTCTGTGGAGAAAAGCTGGGGGCAGTGCCCAGGTTGGTGTTGGGCTGCGGGGCTGGGGGTGGAGGGGCTCAAAGCCTGGCAGGAATTGGCCACTTGGACTTTTTAGCTCTTTTTGCCATAATCTAAATGTGGATCCAGTGCAGGATTCCATCTGTGCCCGCTGCCTGGAGCAGAGAGGGAGCACATCTGGCCAGATGTGCTGGAAGAGGGGGTGGCAGTGCAAACCTGCCCGTGAAGGCTGTGATGGTCTCGTGGCCTTTGTGGTAGTGATACCCAAAATATCCTAAAATTCTGCTTAAAAATAGCCCAGAATCTCTCCCCTTCCTCTTGTTGTTCCAGAATCCTTACAAATGGATTTTCAGGGATGAGTTTTCAGTGTTGGATAGGGAGAATTAGGGAGAAAAGTTACTCTGTGCTTTGTGCTCTGCTTTGGTTTAATCATGTGGTGAATGAAGCCTCCAAATGTCTCTTTTGGGATCCAGAGGGAGCTTTTGAAAGGAAAATGGGAATTTCTGAACTCAGTGGTATGAGGATTATTAGGAATCCTGGATAATGGAGATGTGCTGGATATCAAATAATGTAATTTATTAATCACTGGGTAACATAAATCAGTGTAAATCTTTGTCCTGTCACTTTCACAGATCCTTTCACATTGGCTTTGAGTGAGGGGTTTTTCCACTGGATTCACTTGGAAAACGCATTTTCCAGGATGCCAGACGTCTTTGTGCATGAGGAGCACTTTTTTTTTTAAGGATAATTCAATATTTTTTGAATCAGTCATGGTGATTTAAGTGAAGAATTGAACGGTGGAAGGTGTCCCTGCTCCTGGCAGGGGGTTGGAATGAGCTGAGCTTTGTTCCCTTCCAACCCAAACCATTCCATGGTTCTGTGGAGGTGAGGTCATCAAAAGAGCCTGCACTTTGATCTCTTTACATTTGGCTGGAATGTGGAAATCATGTGGAGGTTAAACTTTTCCAGAGCAATCCCAAGCCATTGGAGCGAAGGCTGGTGGTGACACTGGGAGGGAACAGAGATGAACCTGCCAGGACTGGTATTAAATACTGAGGCCGAGGATTTTTAGGATCACCAAGGCCTGTGTGACACCAAATTGAAGCCCCAGAGGGGTTTGGAGGTGACATTTGGAGCAGAGCCCTGCCCTCATCCCTCTCTCCTCCTCATCCATACGATGTCCACACCACTCAGACGTTCCCCTCCCGTCCTGCCAAATTTCCAGCTGCTGCAGATGAACGTTGAAGTTCCTCTGAGCTCATTGTCGAGGCAAACAGCTGGCCCTGTTGGAATATAGGTTTGGATGGGGTTCCTTGGGATGGGAATGTCGTTAATGCCTTTGTGTGAAGTGAAATGAAATTCCTGCCGCGCGCGCCCCGCGGGATTTCGGAGTTCAAGGGGAACGGGAAAAATCCCTTCAGTGGAGCTCTCAAAGTTTAGCTCCCACCAGGGACGAGTCAGTTTGTGACCTGGGCATTCCGAGTGTCTGAAAATCCTCCTGAAATTCCAATTTCCTGCTCTTTATTGCGCAGGGAACATTCAGCCTAATGGGAGTCGGTAGGGAGAAGGCAGAGTTAGGATGATGATGATGATGATGATGATGATGATGATGATGGGGCTGGAATTGCAGCTTTTCTGGGAGTTTCCCTGACACGTGTGAAAATGAGGCATTTCCTGGTGTCTCCTGGGCTGTCAGCAGGCTTTAAGGGCTGGAATGAGTTGGGATAAACCTTGGGATCCCTCCTTTTGTTGGCCAGGCTCTCCTCACCTTCCTGTGGGGAGGAGTGGAAGGAGGAAAAATCCTGTCCTGGTTACAGCAGGAAGGTGGAATCTGGATCTCCAAACTCTCTTTCCAAACCTGGGCGTGTCGTTCACCATTCCCAAAATGCTTTCCCTAAAATGCAGGTGCTAACTCTTGGGAGCATCCCCACAACTTCCCCCTCAGCAGGGAGAATCCAAGGTGGGAATTCTGCCAGGAGGATGGGCTGTGGGATGTGCAGGGCCCTGTGACGAATATTGGTGCGTGCAAAAAAACAAAAAAGGCGGGGGAAAAAGGGAGGAAAAAGGAAAGGAAAACCCCACCTGCCTTGTTTTCAGCAGCCCTGATTCCATTGTCTCTCCTCAGAACATCCTGCTCAGCAGCTGAGCCCTCTCCCCAGAGCTTTTCCACACCCCCTCTCCTTCCTGCCCGGAGAACGTGGCTCTGCAGATGGCAGCTGTTTGCTTTGTGGTTACGGATCCGCAGAGAAATTTAAAAGGGAGGAAAAGAAATCCCCAACTTTGCCTTTTTTTTTAGGTTTAGGGGGTGGAGTCTCTTGGTCTGTTCGTTTTGGGTGTTCACCCAACTCCAGGGCTGGGATGGGAGGTGAGCTCCCAGTGTGGAATCCCAGTCTGGATTGGGTGGGAAGGGGCCTTAAAGCTCCTCCAGTTCCAACCCCCTGCCGTGGGTTGCTCCAGGTTGCTCCAAGCCCTGTCCCTTGAGCACTTCCAGGGATGGGGAATTCCCACCTGTGAGCATCCAGGTGTGGGGAAGGAATGTGGGCAGGCAGAGAGGAATTGGGAGAGAATTCCAAGGGAGGAATTGCTCTTCATGACCTTCCCTGTGCAGCTTCCAGGGCTGGCAGTGCTCCTGCTGCCTCCAAGGATAATGCACTCGAGGAGGATTTTTAGGATGGGAAAGAGCAGGATGAGCAGGATCGAGGTGTGGAGGCATCCAAACTACACCCAGAGTATTCATTTCCCAACAAATGAGTGGTATCCCAGCTCCCCTTGGGATCCGTGTTTGGGTTTGGCATTCAGGGATTGCATCACCTGGAGCTGCTGCCCGAGCAGCTCTGAGCATCCAGAGGCTCTGGAAAGCTGGGGAGGAGCAGCACTGAGCATGCAGAGGCTCTGGAAAGCTGGGGAGGAGCAGCACTGAGCATGCAGAGGCTCTGGAAAGCTGGGGAGGAGCAGCACTGAGCATGCAGAGGCTCTGGAAAGCTGGGGAGGAGCAGCACTGAGCATGCAGAGGCTCTGGAAAGCTGGGGAGGAGCAGCACTGAGCATGCAGAGGCTCTGGAAAGCTGGGAAGGAGTAGCTCTGAGCATCCAGAGGCTCTGAAAAGCTGGGAAGGAGCAGCACTCAGCATCCAGAGGCTCTGGAAAGCTGGGAAGGAGCAGCTCTGAGCATCCAGAGGCTCTGGAAAGCTGGGGAGGAGCAGCTCTGAGCATCCACAGGCTCTGGAAAGCTGGGAAGGAGCAGCACTGAGCATCCAGAGGCTCTGGAAAGCTGGGAAGGAGCAGCACTGAGCATCCAGAGGCTCTGGAAAGCTGGGAAGGAGCAGCTCTGAGCATCCAGAGGCTCTGGAAAGCTGGGAAGGAGCAGCACTGAGCAGTCAAAGGCTCTGGAAAGCTGGGAAGGAGCAGCTCTGAGCATCCAGAGGCTCTGGAAAGCTGGGAAGGAGCACCCAACTGTGCCAGCCTTGTCTTTCCTTCTCCTCATCCCTCCTGGCACAACCTCCCAGCAGTGGAAGGGGACGTGGATTCTGTCTGTCCACGCTGGAAGTGTTCCTTTGCAGACTTTGGGAATGGGATGAAGGGAGAGCTCGGAACAGCCAGGGAATGTTTGTAGGATGACACAGCTAAAGCCTGCCCCACCAATTTTACGGCTGTGCTGAAGTTCAGGATGTCCATGGGAGCCGGGGTGGGAAGTGGGCGAGTGGAGATGCTGTCAGGAGCGTGGGGCTCCCTCCAGGACCACCCAGGAATGCTCCATCTTCCGGCAGATGTAGCTGGAGATTCCTGCTGCTGCCAGCGGCCACGAGGATGAGTGGGCAGGATGGAGCAATCCCAGGGGCAGGAGCTTCCGGATGGCCCCTGCTCACGTCAGAGGGATGCTGGGTGGGGAAGCAGGAGCAGGGATGATGCTGGGATAAATAGGGATGGAGGCCGGGCACTGCTGCGGGAGCTGCCACTGCCCTGTGCCCGGAGAGGGATCTGGGAGAGATCTCCAGGAAAATCCCATGGGATCCCATCGCCCTGAGGGAATGTGGAGGCACTGAGCTTGCAGGTGAGGCTCTTTCCCAGTTTCCAAGCCCTGCCACCCACGTGAAGCTGGAATTCCCCTGGAGGAACCTTGGAGTGAGCTCTGGGCTCTTGGGATGCTTCACTGTGGAGTTTTCCCTGTCCAGTGCTCTCCCCATCCCACCCATTCCTCCTGAAAGGAGGGCTCATGCTCCTTGCTCCCATCCTGGGATCTCTGAGCTCGTTCCTGCGGGGAGCAGGCAGCGAGGGGGAGTTGGGATGGGTTTGGGGATGGGTTTGGCACTTTTCTGGCTCCATTGGTTGGGTTGGGGTTGGTTTGTTTGTTTGTTTGCTCTGAATGGTTTTCCTCTGGCTCCAGCTGGAGCTTTGCCCCGAGCTCCAGGGGGTGTTTTTGGGGAATCAAAGGACTTTTCTGCTGTGAAATGCAAATGTGAGGGTGCTGTGCGAGGCAGGCTGAGGGCTTTGTACGTTTATATATTTATATTTATAAAAGCCCTTTTATTTCCTTGGAATCCTGTGGCCGTGCTGCTCTAACAAAGTGAGCTCTGATTAAATTTGTGGTTTTTGTCCAACCTGCAAACGAGGCTGACTTCTGGAAGTGCTTTAAATCCCATCAATTCCGGCAGGCTTTTCCTCTCAGAACTCATTACAGCGTTTTCCTCCTTCATTTCTTCCTGTCCCACACTGCAACCCAAGTATCCTGCCCTGGGATGCATCTCAGAGGTGAAATCCTTGGAATTTTTGCTTTATTGATAAGGATTTCTGTGCTAAATGAATCTACACAAAGCCTTGGTTGTTTGGGGATTTTTTTGTCGTTGTTGTTTTTACTAATTTTAGATTTTCCCCATCCTTTATCTTGCCTGGTTTTCCATCTTTTACCTTTCCAGAGGTAAAGTCCTGTGCAGTATCATGATTGCTGGAATGAGCCTGAAGGTTCATTATGGCTCAGGGATAACGAGCTGGGTTTGGTCCTCTGGTTTATTATTGCACCTGTCTTGGCTTTAAAGCAAATTAATAGGGAAAATTCAATATAACCTGGAAATCTGGGGCAGTATTATAGTTTGGAGTGTTGTGCAGCCCAGAGTGGCTGTGAGGCAGGGCAGGAGCTGGAATTCCAGGGGTGAGTTGGAGAAATCCTTCCCTGTGAGGGTGGAGAGGCCCTGGAATGGATTTCCCAGAGAAGCTGTGGCTGCCCCTGGATCCCTGGAAGTGTCCAAGGCCAGGTTGGATGGGGCTTGGAGCAGCCTGGGACAGTGGGAGGTGTCCCTGCCTTCAGGGATGGAATGAGATGAGTTTTGAGATCCCTTCCAATCCAAACTATTCAGTGTGAGGCCTCTGAACTGGAGACAACTGGTCTGAACTCAGATCTTCTGCCTGGAACTGGGAAATTGGGAATTCCAGGCTTAAAAACCAAAGCAAACTGGTCGGGGATGGATCCCTGTGGTGGGAACCATGGAAAGCTCCCGTTGGGAGCAGTGGGATGCTGAGGAGCAGATGCAGCCAAGATGCTGCTCAGTCCCTCAGACACAGCCACGTTTTCCCAATCCCATTTCCCTCCCCCTCTGGCAAGAAGGGCCATTCATTGGGAGTGAGGAATGAAAAAGGGATCTTCCTGAGGGATGTCGTGTCTGCAGACAGTGACTCGGAGTGAGGAGGTTTTCCAACCAGCCCTTGTTTTCCCACAGTGAGTTTTGTTTTGCTCTCCCTGTTCCTGGTAGCTCAGGAGCTGTTTGCTGGATTAGCAGCGAGTCCGATAAAATCGGGATGGGCTGGAGAAAGGATTTTCTCTCCTTGGGAAAAGGCCTGGCTCGGATTCAGCCGTTTGTTTTGTTCCTAATGCAAAGGTGCTCGTGGTCACACTCAAACTGTGACAGCTCCTCACATTCCCTCCATCCCAGGGAAAGGCATTTGGACAAAACGCTGCTCTTGTGGGGTTTTCCTTCAAGGGCAAATCTTCCAGCAGAAAATTCCACAAAAAGCTCTCGGGGTTGGGATGAAATGTCCCAGCTTTGCAGTTCCAAACTCTGCTGGGAAAGGGGGAGGTAGAGCTGGTGACCTGCTGATGCCCAGTGATTTACCTGGACGGGAGGGAACGGGAAGGAGCTTTAGGAATGATCCCAGAGTGTGGAATGAGCCCTTTTGAGGGAGGATCCCTCCAAGCACACATGGCTGGAAGTGGCTCGGAGTTGGATTTATCATCTTTTAGCTTTGATTTTTACTCAGAACCCCCCAGCCCTGTCCTTCATCCTGAAAGGCTAAAAAAGCAGCTCCTTTCTGCTCCAGGCAGTGTTTAAATCCCTTTTCCTGTGTGTGGAGAGGAGGATTCTGTCTGGGTTTGGGAGGAAATTGGGAGACCCTTTGCCTGAGGAGATGCTGGAATCCTGAGTCATCCGGAGCATCCCAAGGACTCCGTGTGCTCTCCTGGAGCTCCATCCTAGCTCTGAGTTATGGGTTGGAGTTACAGCTTTAAGTTTGAGCAGACGGGTTCATCCCAATGGATCCCAGAGCAATAAATACAACAAATAATTCACGGATGCACCAAGTCCCCAGGGTCCTCCTGAAGCCCTTCATCACTGCCTGAGGCTTTTCTCCCTCCATGCTAATGAGCCTTTCTGTTTTCCCTGGCTGTATCTCTTCTGCAAGGGTGCTTTAACTCAAGAAATCTGCATTTAAAGCGAGGCAGAGTGAGGCTTTGAGGCTGCAGAGAAAGTGCTCCTCCTGTCCCAAAAAATTTCTCGGGAAATCTGAAAGGGATTTTTCTCAGCAGCTGTTTGTGTCTTTGGGGGTGGAATTAGGTGACCTATATTCCATGAAAGGGCTGCAGGACAGGGCTCGTCCTGAGGCAGGAATTTTCCTCCTGATGGATAATAATCAAATCAAAAAGGAGGAAACCACATCTGACTCCTGATCCCGCTCGGACTCTGCCCGTTCCCAGGAGCCAGCGTGACTAATGGGATTGCTCCAGGGCAAGCTGGATGTTTTACTGGAGTAAAAATAAAATCCAGAAGCCCAGACTGATGTGTGTGATGTGAGTCATCCCCAGGCTTCTGCAGCTCCGTCCCCACTCCGTGGGATCAGACAGCAGATCCCTGCTGAGCTCCGTGCCAGGGGCAGGGAGGGCACGGAAAGTCCTGAAAAAATGACTGGGAGGTGACTCAGCCGTGCTTGGGTCTGCTCTGACTCCATGGTTGGAATATTGGGGTGTGTTATCCAGGTTTTGGCACAAGGTACAGAGGGCTGCTGGGCCTCTTTGTGATCCCAGCCTGGGGTTTTCCAGCTGGGATCGCTCCTTGCACAGCCACGGGCAACGCGTGGCATTCCCACTTTTCCTGGAGGCGCTGGAGCTTGGAGCAAGCTGGGGTAGGGAAGGTGTCCCTGCCCATGGAACAGGATGAGCTTTGAGGTCTTTTCCAAGCCAAACCATTCCATGGTGGCCACTGGAATGGCCAAAGTGGTCTGGGGGTGACCAAAGTGTGGTGGCTTTGCAGGGGATTGTGGAATCGGCCAGTGAGGCTTGAGCTGGGAATGGGAAGGGTAAGGAAGCACATTTCCCTCTCTCCATGAGCAGCCACGGCCCGTGGAGACACAGAGGCACCTCCAAGACCTTGGCTCATCTTCCAGAGGTGTCCTGGCTTTACTCCAAGAAGGATCTCACCCAAAATAGACCCAATTTGGCTCCAGGCGGAGCAGGAGCCATCCCGAGCCGGGGCTTTGAAGGCGCTCAGGTCATTTCACACTTGGGGGTGAGAACTGGGCCAAAGAAGGGAAAATATCCCAGATTTCCACCCAAAAGCAGGCAGGAGTTGATATCTTGGACTGTGCTGGGATTGAGTCATTGAGTTTGGTTCCAGGAGAAATGAGCTGGAATCGCAGTCGGTGCAAACCAAAGTGGATGGAGGCACAGGGCCCACGCCAAAAGTCGGAAAAGGCGCCGAGATTTGAAGGGGTTGGGCTGAATTCCTGCTGGGATGGAGCTCCCCTCCATGAGGGACTGGGGACAGTGACCTTGAGGGGCTGCTCTGGAGTGACACAATTAAAATGTCCTCAGGGAACACCATTATCCTCCTGTTCTTGCCACAAAACCGGAATAAAATCCCTCCCAATAACTCTGCTCGGGAAATGTGTCTCGGGGTAGATAAAAATGAAGCTTTAAAAAAAAAAAAATCTTCCAGTAGTTTTTGGTTGTATAACACTGAAGGCATCACTTATTTCTTGCCAAACCCCCCTGATAAGACCCCTCTGTGTTTTTCCTTTTAATTAAAACGGGGCTTTTTATGTACAAATAAAACATTGGTGCCATATTTTTCTTTTATGGAATATTATGTCATGGCAGAATTTGTGGCTGCTCCAGACACTGAATTCCCAGCGGGAGGGAAGTAAATCTCCTCAAGTGCATTCTCCAGTCGTTCCCTCCAACACTCCTCACTGATATAAAGAGGCCCAATGCCTGCTCATAAATATTCCCAGCTTTCCAGAGGATCCTGGATGCCTCTGCTGCTTTAATGCTTGGGATTAAGAGTTGCAAGAGGGACATAAATTTAATCTCTGGACCTACAGAAAGGAAAGGGCTCTCTCTGTTTAAAAATGTTTTTCTTTGTAATAAAACCAGCAGAATTATTGATTTGAGTTGCTGGGACTTGAAGGGTTTTGGGTTTTTTTTTTTTAGTTTTTATTTAATTTTATTTTAGTTATAAATGCCCTGGAGCAGAGGGTGTTTGTTATGTGCCAACACAACCCCAGGCACGGCTGCTCCCAGATTTCTTGGTGGCATTTGGATTTGTTGTCCAGGAAATGAGGAGAACAGCAAGAAATATGGGAATGTGGTGGGGTTTTGTGTGGGTGACACTTAGATAGGGCTGGATCTGCAGCAGGAGGCCTGGAATGATCCAGCTCTTCTTGGTGGCATTCCCCAGGGAGGGAAGAGAGAAAACCACTGGACATGAGTGAGAAATCTGTGGGATTTTGGGAATTAGAAGGAGATGGAGTCAGCAGCCCTGGAAGTGTTTATTAGATTAGAGGGGAGCTGTGACTCAGTTTTGGGGACATTCAGGAAGTTCTTGTCCAGTTCAAGATGTGTGGGAATCTCCCCACCCTGCCAGGGAGGGAGAGCAGAAATCCTGGGAGTTTGAGAGTGGGATTCCTGCAGATTTAGAAGGAAAACTTCACATTAGAGAGGGGCTGGTGCCAATTCCTGCTGAAACCTGGACTTTGGAAACTCAGGGAGTTCCCTCCCAACCCATGGATTTGTTGAATTACCGGAATTTATTTGATGGGGGGATCCTGCTGTGCCTTGTGTGGAGGGGGGGTGGAATCATCCCATCCATCCAGAGGAGAACACACTCCCAAATATTCTAATGGCTGATCCGGGCATTCCAGGGCTTGAATTCCAGCCAATTTGCTGGAATGATGTCATTTGTAGAGCTGGCATGAGGAGAAGTCTCCTGACTTGCAATCCTAAACCACTTTCCACCTGCCTTTCCATCTTGGCTGCACATGGAAGGAAGGAAAATCTATTGTTTCCCATCCCCCTCGATGTTTTGGGGCTGGAATATGAAATATTCCTGGTTTCCCTCTCAGGAGAGGGGAACTTGGAGCGTTTCTCACGTGGTTTTTGGGGTGTCTTTGAGCATAGCCCCCCTCTGCTGCTGGCAGGGTCTGACTCCTGCCCAGAGGAGCTGCTCTGGCCCCTCTGCCCTTCCTCCACAAGCTTTTTCCAAGGGAAAACTCATAAAACACAAACTCTTTCTTCCCTGCTCCCATCATCTCCTGGCTCCCCCTGGCTCTGTCCCCAGAACACGTTATTGGATTTCAGTGGAAATGCTCTGGGAGCCCCCCAGAGTTTCCAAAGGGTCTCTCACCCTCTCAGCTCCCTGATGCTGCCGGGGCTTCCTCTCCTGGGATTCTTTTTCTGGACTCTTCCCTTGTCCAGCTCCTCTTATCCCTGATCTCCAGGACCCTCTTTGCTTTTCCACTCTCAGCCTCCTCTTCCATCCTTATCTCTGTCACCATCCTGTCCTTTCATCTCTTCCCTCTTTGGAGATTTTCTTTATTCCCTTTTCACCTTTTTTTTTTTTTTTTGGCTTTTCCTTTTGCTGCTTTTCCAGCTCAGGACAAAATTTCTGCAAAAACCTTTGAAGTCATTTCATCGTCCTTGCTCTGATGGCTGCAGCCAGGATTAGGGCAGTGCCAAGCAAACTTCCCAGAACTTTTCCATAGCTTCCTTTAACCCTTAAAGTTTTCTGTTGTCTCCTTATTTAATTATCAAACTTCCTGGGTCATGGAATTCCGGAATTGTTTGGATTGGGAGGGATCTTGGGCTCATTCCATCCCACCCTTGCCATGGCAGGGACACCTTCCACTATCCCAGGCTGCTCCAAGCCCCGTCCAACCTGGCCTTGGACATTCCAGGGATCCAGGGGCAGCCACAGCTTCTCTGGGCACCCTGTGCCAGGGCCTCCCCACCCTCAGAGGGAGGAATTCCTTCCCAATATCCCATCTATCCCTGCCCTCCTTCTTGGACTGCTTTGTGTTGGCCAAGCTTTGGCCTCCTGGAGCCCTCTTAAAGCGAAAAATTTCCTTCTCCATATGAAAAATCCACATTAATTGTCAAAGAGCTGATGGGATGTCAGGTCAGTGAGAAGGTGAAGGGCAAGAGAAAGTCTGTAGGGTTTGGGATTAACATCAGGCAAAGGAAGGGAAAGAGGAAAGGGGAAAAGGAGAACAATTCCACACAGGAACATGTGGTTGCTCTTTTACCTCGTTGTGCATTGTCAGCCCTGTGATTTACACCATGTGAAATCCATTCCAGAGCATGAGAGCAGATTAATAAATAAGGGATTTTGGACAGATATTTGTCTCTAGGATGTCTCCCTAAAGGTGTGGCCTGTGTTTTGTGGATCAGCCACTTTCCAGGAGCAACGTGCTCCATCCCTGACACGGATTTGTGGCATCGGCAATTCCTAGAGCAGCTTCAGAGCAGGGGAAATGTTTGGTTTGGATTTTTTTTTTTGTTTTCTGGCTCCATCCTTTCCAGTGTCAATTTTTTAACCTAAAGTACATTCTTGGCTCGGCCAGGAAGGCCAACCAACTTTTCTTTTTATGATCCTTTATTTGCCAAAGGTATTAAAATGTATATATTTATATATATTTATATATTCCTAGAGGAAGTTGCCAAAGCAAACTGTCCTCACTGTGTGTCTGCTCCCGGGCAGCTCTGCCAAGGAGCAGCTCTGGAAGCTCCTTTCCAGTTGGATTTTCCTCCTAATTTAACCTCCATCTGTGACAGAAAAAAAGGAATGGGAGCAAAATCCAGGTGTTCCCAGATTGCTGAAGTGGTGCCTTCCCCTCTAGTGCTGGGGCAGGGAAAGGCAGGAGTGTGGGATTGGTGTTCATGGTGATGTTCTGCCAGCGCTGCTTGGGAATGTCCAAAGCTGAGCATTCCTGAGGCATCCGTGCTAAACTTGGGAACATTTCAGTGGCCAATGTCTCAACCAACCCTGTGTGGATGCAGGGATGAGGGGATGGAGCTCTGGGGATGAAGGGGATGGAGATCTAGGGATGAGGGGATGGAGCTGCTGCTCCTGGGGATGAGGAGATGGAGCTCTGGGGATGAGGAGAGGGAGCTCTGGGGAGGAGGAGATGGAGCTCTGGGGATGAGGAGATGGAGCTCCAGGGATGAGGAGATGGAGCTGCTGCTCCTGGGGATGAGAGGAGGGAGCTGCTCCAAGGGATGAGGGGATGGAGCTGCTGCTCCTGGGGATGAGGAGATGGAGCTCTGGGGATGAGGAGATGGAGCTCTGGGGATGAGGAGATGGAGCTCTGGGGATGAGGGGATGGAGCTCCAGGAATGAGGGGGATGGAGCTGCTCCTGGAGATGAGGGGATGGAGCTCCAGGGATGAGGAGATGGAGCTGCTCCCAGGAATGAGGGGGATGGAGCTGCTTCTGGGGATGAGGGGATGGAGCTCCAGGGATGAGGGGATGGAGCTGCTCCTGGGGATGAGGGGATGGAGCTCCAGGGATGAGGGGATGGAGCTGCTCCTGGGGATGAGGGGATGGAGCTCCCAGGGATGAGGGGATGGAGCTGCTCCAGCACTCAGACGAGTGAGTCACAGCCCCTGTGAGTCACATCCCAGATCCATGATTTCATCGCTGGAGGTTCAGGCTGAAAGTGCCCCAAGGAGGGAGATTGATGACCCTGGAAGTCCAGAGGAGTGGGAGTGGGATGTTCATGGGGAGTGGAGCAGAGCTCCGGGCTGGATGGGACCCGCACGTATTGGGATGTGCTGATGTCATGGCGCTGACAATGTGTGTTGGAAAGAAAAGCTCCAGGCTGCAATCTCCAGGTTCCTGGAAACTCTGAGGAGGATTTATTGTTCTGTGCTGCTGAATGGGGCTCTGCATCCGCCTTTCCCTGCGTTATCCCAAGGTTTGGATGCGTGGTTTTGTTGCTGGCCGGGCTGAGGAGCGTGTGGCTGCTCCATACAGCTCCAACCCCTGGGGAAAGAGGGAAGGCTGAGAGCTCCCGGGAACAAAATCCTCTCCTCAGCAGCCTCCTGAACTCCCCGAGCCTCTCCCAACCCTTCCAACTTCCCCGTGCCTGCAGCCAATTAACGAGCCTTTGGAAACTCATCCCTTTAATTGTTTTGTGGGATCGGCTTCCGCAGCTCCGCTGCTGCTCCTGACGTTTTCCTTGGCTCTTCCTGCTGGGAACACCTTGAGCAGGCAGAGCACCACGCTCTAGCCTGATGTGTTTTGCAGCGAGGATTTCCAAAGAAATGCAGACTCTGAAATTCTGTAACTCTGCACCTGCTGTCCAGCCTGGAAAAGGGCTGTAGAGGCTGGAATTTTCATGAGGAGGTGGCAACCGAACAGTAAAAACAAGGAATGGGACAAAGACCAGAGGGTTCCGTGCGGTTTTTCCTGGGATCTGAGGGTTTCTCCACGTTGTGAGGGAATTTGAGCAGCCCCGTCGTTGACCTTGCTCAAAAATCAGGGATGAGCTCGAGATGTGGTTTTCCCAAACCTTCCCAAGGGCAGGAATCTGGGATTGCCTCTGTCTCTGCTCCGTGGACAATTCCAAGAGTTCAATCCCTGTGCCCCGAGCCCCTGTTTTGGCCTCTAAAGCAGAAAAGCAATAACACAAAAGTAATGAAGGTTTGGGGAGCTGTTCTGGGGAGATCTCTCTGGTTTGTGTCAGAAATGCAGAGCTGGGCCTCGGGGTCTGGTTCCAACCTGATACAATCAGAAACAGCCCCAGAAAAAAGCCGGGTAATTAAAGAACTCCTCAGTGCAGCTCCAATAAAACACAGCAGCTCAAAGCCAGGGGATCCTGGGACGAGATAAAGGCACGGGGAGAGGTGGATGCTCCGTGGCCTCGGGCATGAACAAAGCCCAGAGCAAAGCCAGATGTGGGCTGGGCTGGCCCTGCTCCAGATGTGTGCTCTGTGTGTACCTGGGGCTGTGCTGGGGTGCAGCTGGAAGGACTGATGGGATCTGAGGAGTGTGGCCAGGAGGGGGAGATTTCCAGGGAGGTTGGGATCAGAGTGCTGGGCCAGCCGGGTTCGCCAGCTGCTGTTCCTTGGAGAGGGGTGAGAGGAAGGAATTTGGTCCTGTTTTTTTCCCTTTTCCTGCTTCCCTTGTGATGCTTCTCTCTTTTTTTCCTGTCATTCTGGGGGCTGTGAGGACCTGGCACCTGCAGATCCCCAATCCTGCCCGCTGTGTGTCCTGGGGATGATCCCTGCTTGGATTTGGCCTTGGCTCTTGGTGCTTTAACTTCACAAAAATCTCTAGAGCAAGAGGGGCTGCTCTTCCAAACTCCAGGCTTTTCCCTCCATATTTCTCTTAAGAACTCCCAATATTCCTGCTTTAGAATCCCACTGCCTCGGGCTTTTTCCTGCAGTAACTCCTCTCCTTTGAATCCAAAGGTTCACAGCGCTGTGGCTCTCGATCACTTTGGGAGCTGGGTGAAAACTCCTGTGGTCCTTCCCAGCTTTCCTGGCCTTTGGGATACCCCTGTGACCCTGCTGGATGTGCTCATTTCTGTTCATCCTGAGCTCGTATTTCCTTCTTCACTCTCCATCCCTGCCCCTGAAGCTTTTGGAACTCCCTCCTGGGAAGGAGAATCCTTTGTGTGGAGTGTGAAATGATGGGAATCCTGAGGAGCTCTGGATAAACCTGGCTGGAGCAGCAGCCAGAGCACAGCAGGTACCAGGCCCTCACCTGCCATTCCCAGCTCCCACAGCTCCCACTCCTGGCACAGATGGAGCAGGAGCAGCTGCCAGGGAGAACAGGGGGAGGAGGAGGATGAAAAAGCCCATTTGGATGTGAAAGCAGAGGAGCTGTGCAGATCTTCCCCCAAAACAAAAATAGTAGCTCCAAGTGCATTTAGAGAGGAGTTCTGGCACCGCTCATCCGTGGATGGGAAGCACATTAGGAATTGTGCCTGCTCTGGAGCAAGCAGCTGTTATTGTGTCCACTGGAATCGTGGCAGTGAACACAGAGCACAACTTCCCTGCTGCCCTGGCATGGATTGGGATCTCTCTGGAGTACATCAGACTCCAGGGAGGGCAGTGCTGTTATCAGTCTATGCCAGTCCTGGCCTGGCTTTTCCGAATCCCACGGGTGGTTTTTGATATCCAGAAAATGAATCCTCCGCATGGATCCGGCCCAACCCCCTGGATGTGAGCTCTCTGCAAGTCGAGATCCGGATGCAAACATCCCAGCTGCACCCTCCTGTCCCTGAGCCCAACCAAACCCTCGCTCTGAACCACCCACAGGCTTCAGGAAAGCAGGGATTGAGCTCAGCTCAGCGGGACCTGGAGCCAGCCCTCGGAGCACCCCCAGCCCCTCTTCCCTGCTCTCCGTGCTCAGAACTGAGCAGTTCATGGAAATCTGCTGGATTTCCCCAGCGTGGGCTCGCTTGGAAGCAGGGAAAGAATCAGACCTTACAGAGTTTTTGGTTTGTTTTGAGGAGGGACTGAACTCCCATCTCGTGCTGGCCCCGTTCAGGTCATCGCTGCCAGGAGGAGCCCGGCCAGGAGCTGGGGCTGGATCAGCTCTGCTTATCCAGGCACATTTTTGGGGATGTCAAGTCAGGGCTATTTCTGTTCCAACCTCAGCCCTCTCCTTCTTGAAGAGTAAGGAAGTCCTGGGGGAGAGAAAGGAGGGAGAAGGAAGGATAGAGCAGAACAGTCTGGGGGGATTTTATAAAGGAAACTGCACCATAAAACTCCTGAGAAAACTTTTCCCCTCAGTTCCTGCTGAAGTGGGAATTTTGTCTTCTGCCACCTCTCAGTCCTGTCTTTACAGGGATGCTCAGACTGACCCAGGTGAAGTGGAATATTTCTGTGGTGGGTCCAGCTGAGAGTGGTTCTTGCTGCCCCAGCCCTGAGCTGGGTGGGTGTGATTGGAGTTTCCATGGGGAGGTTTTCCCACTTGGAACAGGAATATTTCATTTCCTTGACATTTAGAAGATCTAATCCTCACCTATAACCTTTTTCTGTCCCTGTTTAATCATTAGTTTTTCAAACTTTAGGGGTTTGGGGCAAGTGTTTTATTTGTCGTGTTTCTTCTGGGCAATATTTTCATGAGAAAAACTTGATGTGTGCAGGTCAAGCCCATCTTTGGGTGGTAGGAGTTGTGCTGGATTTAATTTCTGGATATTATTCCTCATGGAACATGTCACCTCTTGAGATCTTCCTTCCCACAGAAGCAGTTCTTTGCCAGGTGTGATGTCTGTGTTTATTTTGTTGTTCAATAAGGGAATTTTGGGTGCTGCTTCACCTCTTCTCTGACTCTCCTGGAGCAGCAGCAATTCTGGGAACAGAGGAGAAGCCTTGGCTTGCAGGGAGCAGAGTTTGGAGCACTTCAGTTCCCAGGGTCACGGGTTTGCTGTTTTATGGGAGACCATGTGCTGTTTTCCCAGCAGATGAAAGGGTTTTGCTGTCAGCACTTTGAAAAATACCCGGAACAAACCAAACCCAAATGGGATTCTGGGGCTGCCTTTGGCATCTCCTGGGGTTTTTTGGGTCAAGCCACCACTGGAAAAATCCCCCAGTTCTTTCCACTGGGAAAACCCACAGAATGGGCTGGCAAAGGGAGGACAATACAGACAGATGAACAGCCAGGTAGGACTTTTCAGGGATGCTCCCATGGATCATTTAACCAGTTTAAGCACCTGGTAGGACAAAATTCCCATCTCCTACACCTTTTTGTTCCTGAATAAAGGGGAAAAAAAATCCCATTATTTCTCTTATTTTCCTCTTAAGAACAAAGCTAAACACCATTAAATCACTTTTATCAAAGTCCTTAAAATGTTTCCATGCCATGGCTTGGGAACATTCGGAGAGGATCCAAACCTAGATGTGGTGATGGAGATTTAAACTGAGCTCAAATCCTGGAGCTTTGTTTTCGGAATCTGTGGAGATTTTGGGCAACTTCTTCCAGGATGAGGAGTTGATTTGCCGAGAAATGCAATTTTGGGGTTGACTGCAGCTCTTTACTGAGTTGGCACTGGGAGCTCATCTTTCTCTAAAGGGCAGCTCTGTTTTGTTCCTACATTTTCAGAGCTCAATATTCCCCTTCTTCCATTTCCCAGCAGTATTTCATGGCCTCCAAACCTTTCTGCAAAAGGGGAAAACGTTCAGGAGCACCAAACCAAAACGAAGGGATTGGTCATGCTTTGGGGTTGACCTGAACTTAAAGGATTATTTGGGGTTTTCTTTTGCCGAGCGGAAAAATAAATCCGGAGCTTTTCACTCCGAGTGCAAACATAACCTTCCCTCACCCCTGGAATGAGCCAGGGAATCTCATTGTGGGATTGGCCTGATGGGGAGTGCAGAGCTGATCTCCATATCCCGGGTGCTTTCCCAGCTTTCTCATCAGGAGGATGAATTAGGACTTAATTAAAGCCTTGATCTCAGGAAGCGGCGCTTCCCGGATCCTCGTTCCCAGTGCCCGCTCCCAGCCCAGCCCCTGCCCTTATCCATGGTCCATTTGTCCTTGAGTGCAGCCAGGTTGAATTCTTGTGAGTGCCAGAAGGGCAGATTTAGACCTCAATTAACGGGGTAATTAACTGAATTAGCACACTGAGGTAAAGGTCGGGATGTGCTTTTAGGAACTCGTTGCACTTCAGGGCAGCGCTCTGAGCTCTGGGAATGCATCCATAAAATTCACCTCTTTTCCAACAAGGTGTTCCTGAGGGTTGAAGAAGATCCCTGCTGGGGTTTGGGCAGAAGGATTGGATGTTCCTGCTCCACAATATTGATCCTGACTGTGCTGGTCTGGAGTTGGAAGAGTTCTGGAACAGAATCGTGGATGGGTTGGATTGGGAGGGATCTCAAACCTCATCTTGTTCCGTGGGCAGGTTCCATAGAGCAGGCTGCTCCACCAGAACATTCCATGGAGTGATTTGGTCTGTCCCAGGCTGGAATCCAGTGCTGGCTGTATCCCAAAGCCTGGAACGTGCAGTTCAGGATGCAGTGGAACACTGGGACACTCAGCTCTGCCATTCCCACATGACCAGGAGCAATCCCAGCTGATGGCACTCAAGAAACCCCTGAGGGTCCCTCCCAAGCGCTGTCACCCACAGACTCAGTGTTCCTGGGGGGATCAGTGCTCTGAAAGGAAGAGCAATGAAGGATTGCTGCATTCCTGTCAGCACCTCCCGATCCAGGCAGCGCTGCCTCTTGGAATGTGGGAATGCTCATCCCGGGCTGGGCGGGAGCTGGAGCTGAGCGTGGTGCTCGGGGTGTCACAGCCTGGGAGTTCCAGCAGGGCTGTGCTGACAAGTGATGGCTCTGTTGGAGGTGCTGACAGATTCCAGGGGAGCTCCTGGGGCCAGGTTCCGTTCCTGGATGTATGGAAAACCAGGACACTCCCCATCTCCTCTATCTTCCAGCTCTTTCCCTGCTGCTTTTCATTTTATTGCCCATCTCTCCTCATTTAGAGACTCCCTTTTGAGAGATGTCTCTCTTCCATCTTCCTCCTGCTCATCCCTCATGTTGCCTCCTCCTTGCTTCTCCAGACTTTGCTGTCGGAAGCCGTTTGTCTGTGATTTTCCATGTTTATTATGACATATCCATTATCCTCAGGGCTCATTTTTCTGTGGATCTCCCAAATTCCTGCTGCAGTGGCATCTCCCAGCTTTGCCTGCTGTTTTATGGAGCTGGGGAGTTGAGGGAAGCTGGGGCATGTGGCACAGGGGGGTTCTGTGTGACAGATTTGGAGCTTCCTGGCCTCCTGCCTCTCCTCAAATCCATGCAAAGCAAGATAAAAATTCCCTGTCCTGCCATAAGAGGGATTGGAAACGTGCAAACCTCACTTAAATGGAAAGACAAAACCATTCCTGGGTCTGCTCAAGTCTCCCCCACGTGTAGGAAATAAATGTTCAAATTATTCCTGAGGGTGACTCCCTCATGTGCCAGAGCCACCAAGGAGTTTTAGGTGGTTTTAACATTAGGAAGCTGCCTCAGGGGAGGGTTGGGTTGGATATCAGGAAAATTTCTTCATCCAGAGGGTGGAAAAGGCTCCCCAGGGAATGGTCACGGCTCCAGGAGTGTTTGGGAAGCACAGGGTGGGATTTTTGGGGTGTCTGTGCAGGGCCAGGAGCTGGACTTGGGTGATCCCTGTGGATCCAACTCACTTAACTGCATTTATTTCTGTTTTAGGAGCAAAAACACTCCTGAAAGCACCTGTGGGTGAACCCCCTGTTCCTTTAGAGCTCGGCATCCCTCTGGGAATTAGGGACACACACACTGCAGCCCTGCAGTTGGGAATGTGCCTTTGTGGATGCTCCTTTTCTCTCCGAGGCCCCAGTATCCGGATGTCTGTGGCAGGGAGGCTCCTCAGACACCAAAACCTTTTCCATGTTCCCCTTTCAGGTCAGCTCTGCCTTTCCTTGGATGGAATGAAAACAAACAGATGTTCCCAGAGAGCCAGGCTGACCTGGAAACCATTAATTAGGGAGTGAGGGAAAGAGAAGAGTGCAGGGTTTGGATTTCCTTTGAGGAGAACTATTTTTAGGCTCAGGACAAGTTAACAGCAACCTGCTGCTGGGGCCAGTGGGGAAAACGAGGGATAATGGCTTCCTTTCGGAGAGGGATGGTTCCTGGAGTGCTGTGATTCCTGAGATTAGTTTAAGTGAAGTTTAAGTATGTTAATTTGGGAGAAAAAGCATGGATGTGTGTCCCTAGCCTTGGTCCGGAGGAATCCATAGGATCGTGGAATGGTTTGGGTTGGAAGGAAACTCAGAGCTGCTCTCATTCCACGCCCTGCCATGGGCAGGGACGTGTTCCACCATCCCAGGGAAGCTGCTCCAGCCTGGAACACTTCCAGGGATGGGGCAGCCACAGCTGCTCTGTGCCAGGGCCTCACCACCCTCCTCGTAACAAACCTGCTTCGGATCCTAATCCAGTCATGCCTTTATTTTTGTGGGATTGGATCTTCCCACCAGCTTAAACCAAGCTGATTTTTGGACTCTGGCTTGGTTATGTTTTCTGGTGACGACCTGGCAGATCCCCAGGACCACGCCACCCCTCTGCCTCCCTGCAGAGCAGGGAAGGGGCTCTAATCCCAGTGTTCCTTCCCCACAGCTGCATTCCCGGAGCTCAGCCAGGGTGGGAAGCTCATGGACCTGTGTGAAATGACCCCAGCTCAGTTTGTGCTGTCCCGCTCAGCCCTGGCAGGCCAAAGGCCACACGAGCTGCTTTAGCTGCATCCTGAGCTCCCGAGCACCTGGACCCAGTTCCTAGAAACCTTAGGAGCCGTGGAAGTGCTGGGGCTGGAAGGGCAGGGCTGGGGCTGCCCTGGGGAATGTGTGGGAGTCCTGGTGTCGTGTCCAGCCATGGAACCTCCCCAGCTCCATCCTCGGGGAGGGATCTGTGCTGTCCTGGAGCACTGGCCAAGGAGCAGCGAGATGAGAGCAGCAGAAAGCCAGGAACACGGAGCTGTGGCACTGGGAGTAGCGGGAATGGCGATCCCTGGACGTCCATGGCACTGCCCTCTTGATGTTATCTGTGCTGCCCAGGGAACTTTTCCAGCCCGAGGATCCAGGGAATTGTGTGGCAGCACTGAGGACACACAAAGGCAGGTGTTAAAGCCTGGCTCTGAGTGCTCACAGATGTTTTCCAGCACGAGCACAGAGCCAGGGCCTGGGGTGGGTTCCCATCCTTAGTGAGGTGTTTTCGTGAGAGTTTTTTCTCCTCTCTCCACTTTTTTGGAGATGCAGTTGCCGCAGTTCCTCTGCCACGTTGTGGTGGGAGCAGTGCAGGTCACGATTTACTATCACCTTGCCCTGGAGTAACCCTTGAGTAACTCATTGTCCCCTCCAGGACAGAGCCCCATGTGCTGCAGTTTCCTGGAGAACAGAAGGACTTCAATAAATGCATTTAACTTCTTCTAAGCATCACATTCCTGACTCCTCTGGAAATCAATCATCCCTCTGTCAGAACCTCCCCTCTCCCCCAGCCCAGGCCTGCAAGTCTGGAGTTCCGTGGAATTCAGGAACATTTCTGGTGCTCCCAGCGCGTTCGTGGGAGCAAGACTTGACTTGCTGCTCTGGGAAGGAGATGATGGACAGGGCTTGTTTTTGTGCTGTCATGGAAGCGCTGGGGGTTCACCCAGATTTAATCATTGCAGGGACAAAGAATTCCCTTCTGCAGCTTAATCCGTGTCAGGCCTGGCAGGAGGAGAGGGGCTCTCCCCTCTGCTGCAGGGAAGGACTTGGAAGATGTTTTCCCTTGGAAAGGCTCCTGCTCGTGTGTGTGTGTGTTACATTAAAAGGTGTTTAATCCTATAAACTTTGTAATGCTGCCATAATCCTGTCCCTGGATCATCTGGATCCCTGGATCACCTGAATCCCTGGATCATCATCCCTCCTGTGCTGGTTTGGGGTGGGGATGCAGCTGAGCCCAGGCTGCCCAGGTGAGTGCCTGTGGCAGTGGGACAGGGTGCTCTCGGGTGCTTCTTGTGCAGCCAAGAAAAACATCAGGGAGGATGGGATTGCAGAGCCCAGGGGGAGAGAGGAGTTTTGTTTTCCAGAGCATCCTTAGGACTGTAAGATCATGGAATGGTTTAGGTTGGAAGGAACCTTAAAGCTCATCTCATTTGTGCCCTGCCATGGGGACACCTTCCACTATCCCGGGTTGCTCCTGGCTTTGGACATTTGCAGGGATGGGGCAGCCACAGCTTCTCTGAGCAGCCTGTGCCAGTGTTTTACCACCCTCATAACAAATCTCCACCTGCTTCAGATCCCAGTCCTGTTGTGGGATTATTTTTGTAGGATTGAACTTTCTCCCAGCTAAGACAAACTTATTTTGGGGCTTGGGGTTGCTTATAATTCTTGGGAACAGCCTGGCAGATGTCCAGACACCCTCTGCAGGTGAAATACCTGCAGCAGAGCTTAGATCTTGTGTCCAAGTCATTTCCATTGCTGCAGCGTGGATTTGTTGGGAGAGGCACGGAATTTTTTGTGTCATCTCTTGTGAGTGAGGAAAGTTCACTGCATAATCACAGCTGCTGAGCATGAATTGTGTTCTTCTGTCGGTTCTCTCTGTTTTAATAAAAAATGGGTTGGCTGAATAATGTGAACAATCTGAGCATTTTCTATAGGACTGAACTGCAGGGATGTTTGTTTAACCTACAGCAGGAGACCCCAAATCTGTGGGGTTTCATTTGGACGCATATTTTACATAGGTGAGATGACAAGGTTATTAAAAATGAAGCTGTTGTTGATGTAAAGCACAAACAGACACCAGCAGTGAAACCTCTGAAAGGGATTTTCCTTCCCCTCAGCAGAACCCTCCACCTCTGGAGCTGAAAGCTGAGTGTGACATCCCAGAATCATGGAATGGTTTGGGTGGGAAGGGACCTTCAAGATCATCCAGTTTCACTATCCCAGGGTGCTCCAAGCCCCGTCCAACCTGGCCTTGGACATTTCCAGGGATGCGGCTGCCTCAGCTTCTCTGGGAGTCTGTGCCAGGGCCTCACCTCCTTTATCCTTAGGAAAAAGAGATAAGGACTGAATGTATCAGTGACTCTTTTCCTCGGTGTTCTGGTTGCTCTGGGGGATGAGCCAGACTGAATTTCCTACAAACAGGGGGGTGTCCATGTGGGAATGGATGTGGGGCTGAGCCCCAGCAGCAGCTCCAGGCAGGAGCAGTTTTCAGGGAGCTCTGGAAGCATTTGGGACAAAGGACAGGTGGAGGTGGCGTGCAGGAGCAGAGGGAGGGTCCTGGGGGGTTGATTTATGTTCACCTTTAATCAAACTCCTCAGAGCTCTCGGTGCTGTACTTTTGAGCCGTGTCCATCATCCTGTAAATCAATCAAATCCCATCAGCTTTGCCTCAGAGCGAGACCCAGCTGCAGCTGAGCAGGAGCACGAGCAGGGCGATGCTGCAGCTCCACATCTCCTTCCTCTGGTCACATCTCCTTCCTTTTCCTCGTCTTGGTGAGGAAAACAAGGAATCCCTCGGCAAAGGGCCATGGGATGTGATTCCTGAGGCTGCTGTGGCTCTGTGGGGTGACCCTGGTGAGGTTTTATCCTTTGCCTGTTTCTCACCACCCCCTGTCCTGTTAGTGCTGAGGATAATAACCCGTGCTCATGCTGGAGGAATGCTCCTGGAGCAGGTCTGGTGTGGGCTTTTAGGGTATGATGCACTTGTGGTTCCTCCTGCCTTGGTGCTGATGGAGATTCCCAGTGCCTCGGAAAACTGGCTCCATAGTGCAGGCCTTGAAAGGAATTTGAAATCCGTGGGATGAGGCAATGAGGGCTGGGAGAGGGAGGTGCTGCTGGAGAGCCCCAGCCAGCAGCACTGAGGATGTGCTGGAGGACACAGGGAATGTGCCAGGAACATATCCAGGTGCACATCCCAAAATTCAGCTGCTCCTGGCCCTCAGAAGGAAGTGGGAACACCAGGACTTGCCCTTTCCAAGGTGTGTTATTTGTGCTTCCAAAGGATAAAGGAAAGAGAAGTAAATCAATTGCCTGGATTTTGGTTTTACTGGGGTAAGAGCAGAACGAGGCATCATCTTGTTAATTAATAATTAATATTCTCCTTTCTACCTTCTTTGGAGGCAAATGTTTGGTTTGAAGCATCTCTGTTGGGTGTGTGAGAGAAAGCTTAGGAGCAGTCCGAGCATTCCTGCAAATCTGGGGGGATTCCTGATTGCTTCCCATCCCAACAGCAGAACCACTTGGAAAAATGCCCCGTGGCCCCCTGGCCTCTCCAAAGGGCTGTGTGATGACATGTTCTGAGTCTCATCCCAAAATCCCAAATAATCCTGCTTTATGTCAGTTGGAAGCCATTCCCCCTCGTCTGTCACTACCTGTCTGTGCAAAAAGTCACTTTCTCTCCATTTCCCAATTCCTCTTTAAGCACCCAAAGGGGCTCCAAGGTCTCCCTGGAGCTTTTCCTTCTCCAGGCTGAGCATCTTTGTGCTCTCCTCTGAACCTGCTCCAACAGCTCCTTGTCCTTCTCGTGCTCAGGACCCCAGACCTGGGCTCAGGATTAATTTTTGAGCTCGTTTTTCTGACGAGACGGCATTTCCACGGTACAGATCCAAACCTGGTCCCGACTGGAAAAAAACCTGTGGAAAATTTAGGGTACCTCTTGTTGGAATTGTCACTGAGCCCATGAGTCTTTGCCACCAAACTGGGACTGTGTCACCAGTGTGGCACCACAGCTGGTGGTGACAGCTCTGCCCCAGGACACTCATTCCAAAGCATCCTTGGAGCAGGAGGATGAGTGGATCCTCCTTCCATTCCTGGAGGGAAAACAGGGAGATGGGAAACCAGCAGCTCCCACCCCTTCTCTCCCAAACCCCCTGCTTATCCCTTCTGCGTTTTTTATCCATAGTTCAGGAACTCTTTCATGCTCCTGGAATATCTGAGAGCTCGTGGAGCCCCCGAGTTCCTGGGTGTTACCAATTGGCCGCTTCTTCCGAGTTCTCCCGGGATTTTTGCCTTAAATTACGAGGAGGGGAATCCTGCTGACAGGAGGCCGGGGCTGTCCCGGCAGCTTTGCGTGCGGAGCAGCTTGTCCAGAGACCTTGGCTGCTGCCAGGGAATCCAGAGGCTTCCCTGGGGCCGTGGGATTCACACAGCTCCCTCCTCCCCCGCCACGGCTGGCTTGGGAAGGGGAGGAGGGAAGAGAAATCTGTGAGGAGCAGGGCTTGTCCCACCCCGTGTCCCTAATCCTGGGTGGTGTTGGGGGCAGGATGTGCCGGAGCGCTGAGTCCCAGCCAGTCCACGTAGCACCTCCAGACATCCCTGGAATGCTTGTCCCTGGAAACAGCTGGACGAAGCTCTGAGTGAAGATGTCCTTGCTTATTTCAGCACCTGGAAGTTTCCTTTCCGACCCAAATTATTCCGTGATCCACACCTGATGTGGTTTGTACCCAAAGCGCTGCTGGGAGGATATCGGAGCCCGATATCCTCGTGGATTTGGGAGCACAGCTGGGCTGAGCGATGCTCACGGAGCTCCAGGCCACTGATCCCATAAACCAGCTGCTGCTGGGCTCTGCCAGGGCTGGATTCACATCTGGACACCTGATCCAGGCTTTTCCTCCTCATCCCATCATCCAGCAGTGGGTGGGGTCAGTGGAGCAGCCGGAGGAGTGGGAGGTTCTCCCAGGGAACTGAGGCAACACCAGCTTTGCTCTGGAGGTAACACCTTGTCCTGAGGTTAATGGGAAACATTTGTGGGAATGCTCAGGGAAAAGAGGTGTTTTTAACAGAATTCCAGCTGGGTGCTGCTGCTTCTGTCAGGTTTGTCAGGATCCCTTTCATTCCCAGAGCAGTTTGGTGATGGCACAATCAGGGAACTGGAGCTAAAAAAAAAAACCAGCATCCGCCCAAGGGAAAACTTGGATTTTCTCCTGGAGAGAATGAAATGCGACACAGAAATCTGTTCCCAAATCGCTGATATCTTCTGGGCACAGGGATCATTTAAAAGAATTCATTAAATCTTAATTTGTCATCCCAGCACAGCCGTGACATTTGTCGGGGCTTTGATCAGCTCCCACACCTGACTCGCGTGCAGCAGCTCCATTCCCAAACATCCACAGCTGTCTGCTGGAGCTTGGAAACGGTGCCAAGAGATTGGAAGGTGCTGCCAGGAAAAACTCAAGTTGACGAATGGGAATTACCCTTCCTGGGATGGCTGGGAGTGTTTTTAGGAAATCCAAATCTCTTGCTGGTCTCTGGCAAGTCGTTTGTATTCCAGACAGGATCAGGCAGCCACCTCCCATTTGAGTTTATTTTAGTTTCGTTCATTTGATTTTAGCAGAGCAGCCTCAGCTCTGTGTTTTCCTTGAGCAGGTGAGTGGGAATTGTGTCCATATCCCGACATGGGAGCTGCAGCTGGAGCTGAAGGGAGGTGGGAAAGAGCAAATTGCTGCTCTCCCTCACGTGTGTGGCGACACTTAATTCCCGTTCCTTCATTTCTCCCGCCCTCCCAGCCTGGAATTCCTCCCTTCCCATCTCCCTGGAAGCGTGGCAGGTCCTTGGAAGTGCTCTGAGGTTTTGTTTGGAATGTCACCTTTCAGCGTCCCCTTCGTGGCTCCTCACGGAGAGCAAAGCCCCTCGTGGTTTTCAGGGAAGCTCTGGAGGTCTGTGCTTGTTCCAGGGAGTGTGGAGAGGTGAGGAGATGGATTTTCCATCCCCATCCTCAAATCAGTCACCCAGGCTGTGACTTCTCTTCCCTGCTTTACCTTTTGATCCCCATTCCCTTGGGATGAGCCTGGCACTGGCTCTCCACACCTGCTGCTGCCAAGAGGAACTATTGGAAGTTCATTCCTTCAGGGATATTTTGGGAAGTGACCATCTCTAGGAGTAAAGCACCCATAAATTGTATTTTTCCCTTTTCTCTGTTGCCATCATCCCTGGGTATCCCTGGATATCCCTGGGCATCCCTGGATATCCCTACGTGTCTTCATGGATGTCAATTCCCCCTGTTGGGTGCCCTGCAAAGCACCAGCAGTGCCATAATTTGTGTGGGAATGGTTGTGGAAAATTGTTGTGGAGAAGGAATCCGGTCCCCTGGGAGCAGAGCCAATGGTCCCCAGCGATTTTCCTCCTTTTCCTCTTCCTTGGAATGCCCCAGATCCCCAGAGCTGGGTCTGGAATACTGATGTGCTCCTCCTGCAAGTGCAGGACCTTGATTTTTGATATCTTTTTGTGCACACACATTAAAAAAAAGTCTTTTTTCACTCCACTGAGCACAAGATCCAAGGAAAGGAAAAGTTCAAGGAAAGGAGCACTCGGCAGCGTGGGCTGGAGCCCAGGCCGTTGTCAGCCCTCCTCCTTGCCAGAGGGATTTGGAGATCTCTGCAGAAGAAAATGATCTTTTAATTTGCCATCGATCTCTGCAGAGCGCAGGACGTGCAATTCCGATTCTGGATGGCATTACTGAAATAACAGAAATGTGGGAAGAGGGCTCCTGAACTTCCCACAGAGCCTCGGTGAGGGCTGGGTTTGCACATCAGCAGAGCAGCAGTAGCTGCAGGGAGGATGGAATTTGTCTCTGTGGCATTCTCTGCTCCCGGAGCTGGGGATGGAGAGCCCCAGACAGCCAAGGATGAGCGTGCTCCTCTCCCTGTGAATTTTAAAGGATATGCTACTGGAAGTGTGGGAAACGGCTTTGACTGGAGCTGGAATTCCTCACAGAGCTGCTCAGGGCCCTGTCTGGAATTAGGGAAGTTGTGGGTTTTTTTCTTTTGTTGAAGAATTAACTCAAAGTCTGAGGGTTTTTCCCTTTCCTTCAGCCCTGTTGTAGCTGGAGTCTCCAATGCTTTCCCTGGTGATATTCCCTGACTTCTCCTGCCTCATTCCTGGTGCTCCAGGTCTCTGCCCCGGTTCTGTGCATGTGTCAGAACCATAAAGCTGATGGATCCCTGGTTTTAGTAAGCTGTTGAATTATTTATGGATCTGCTGGGATGCGGGAGCTGCCAGCTCTCGGCACGCAGCCAGCAGGGAACGGAGCCAAACCGGGAAAGGGAAAAGCTTCCACACTCGGAGCTGAACTCGGGGAACGTCGGGGCTGTGATCCTCGGGTGAACATCCTCCAGGAGGCCTGGAGCATCCCTCAGGAGCAGCATCCTGCTGCAGAGCCGTGGAAATGCCAGCAGTGGGAAGGGCTGAACCTCGCAGCGCGGTGAAATTCCGTGCGCTGTGCAATAAGATGGATTTAGTTCCTGACCTTTTAAAATCCCGGGAAAAGGCTCGTTGTCTGGGCTGAAGCGTTTCCCAGCTGTTCCCTGTCTGGGGGGGTGCCACAAGCCAAGGCTGAGGTTTCTGAGGAGGAGCTGAGACTTCCAATGTCAGGGTGACACGCAGGGAGCACGCCCGGGGCTGTGGGACAGCTGGGATGTGGGATTTGGGGCAGGGAGAGGAGCAGGAGGGCTGGGAAAGCCACGTGTGGATGTGGGAGGTCTGTGCCGAGGAGTGGGCAGCGTGGATGGGATCCAGGCTGGAGGAGAAGGGGGATGAGGGATCTGGAGCACGTTCCTCTGGCAGGGCAGTGTGGGACACGCTGCTCCTCCTCATCCTCCCTCTCCCCACAGGATCAGCTCTTTGGGATGTCTCTCCCCATGGGCTCAGCCCTTTGGGATCACTGTCCCTGCGGGATCAGCCCTTTGGGATCAGCCCTTTGGGATCCCTCTCCCCACAGGATCAGCCCTTTGGGATCAGTCCTTTGGGATCTCTCTCCCCACAGGATCAGCCCTTTGGGATCAGCCCTTTGGGATCTCTCTCCCCACAGGATCAGCTCTTTGGGATTTCTCTCCCCATGGGCTCAGCCTTTTGGGATCTCTGTCCCTGCAGGCTCAGCCCTTTAGGATCAGCCCTTTGGGATCAGCCCCGTGGGATCCCTCTCCCCACTGTCTCAGCCCTTCGGGATCACCTCTTTGGGTTCCTTTTCCCCACAGGCTCAGCCCTTTGGGATCACCCCTTTGGGTTCCCTTTCCCCACAGGCTTAGCCCTTTGGGATCCCTCTCCCCACAGGATCAGCCCTTTGGGATCACTCATGGCAGGAACACCACACACTGTTGGTTGGTTTTGTTGGAGGTCTCCTTGAAGAGCTTCTGGGAGAGCAGCTCTGTTCAGCTCCCAGGTGGAGGTGGGAAGAGGTTTTGGAATGTGCTCCCAGACCTGTTCTAAGGGATGGTGTCAGCTGGGGGTTGAGGGGGTTGGACACTCCTGCCTGCTCCAGGCTTTTGCAGTGAATCCGTGACCATTCACAGATTTTGGGGCTGGAGCAAAGCTGGGTGAAATGAGAACAGGCAGGGACAGACTTAGGGTGGAATCCACCTCAAACACACGAAAGGTGGGCACAGGTGGGGATTGCAAAGGTGATTGTCCAGCAAAACCTGGAGCCAGGAGCCAATGGACACAGGGAATGGCCTGGAAAAGGAGTCTGGGAATGGGAGCCGTAGGTAGGGCTGCATTCCGGGTGCATTACTGGGATAAAAGTGCATTTTTGAGCTGAGCTCAGCCCCTGCCAAGGGACGTGGGGCCGGTTCCAGGTTCCTGCCCTGAACCTCCAAACAGCCCCACATTGTTGGGCTCGTGAGTCACCCTTGTGTCAACAGCAGCACAAGCCAAGTGTGTTATTCCTTCGGAGGGAAACGGCTGGGAAAGACAATTCCTGCTTTTTCAGATTCCCATTCCACCTCCAGGTTTGGCATCCAGCAGCCAGCAGCGCCTTTGCTGGGCAGCAGAGCTGTGGGGTTGTGTGAGGGAAAGGGAACCACCTCTGCCCTGGGCTGGGGACAAAGCTGCCTTCCTAAAATATCCTCTGATGTCACCACTCCTGGGTGTGGATTTTTGGAAGAGGGAGAGGACAGACTGGGACTTCTGCTGGGAAAAAAATAAACAGAGAGGAGAAGTCTCCCATTGATTTGGTCTCCCGAGGAATTAGGCAGGAATTTGCTTCACATCCCTGCATATTTTTCTCCTTACCTCTCCTGAGGTTGAGGGAGGAATTTTAAGCCTCCCAAAAACTCAGCCCTGCTTTTTTTTGAGGAGCACAAGAACCAGACTGAGGGTGGGAATCCCAATGGGCAGAGGTTTATTGGAAACTCTGGGCAGCTTTAGAGGCTGGGGAGAGGTTTCAAAATTTAAATAAATAAACCCCAGTGCTTGTTGGGGGCTGACAGGGCAGGAAAACCTTGGACATGATCCACCTGGAAAACATAGCTTGATCCACCCCTGCAACAGGAATGAGGGCAATAATCATGGGATGGTTTGGGTTGGAAGGGACCTTCAAGCTCATCCAGATCTATCCATGGGCATGGGACACCTTCCACTGTCCCAGGTTGCTCCAACCTGGCCTTGGACACTTCCAGAGATGGGGAAGCCACAGCTTCTTCTTCTCTTCCCTCCCAGGGAATAATTCCTTCCCAATATCCCATCTCACCCTGCCCTCTGGCACTGGGAAGTCATTCCTCCATGTTCTTGTCACCCTCTCTGGCTCTCTTGGAGAGAGGCACTGGAAGGGTTTCCAAGATCTCCCTGGAATCTCCAGGCTGGACAATTGGTTCATCCCTGCTCCGTGCACAAATGGCATCCTGCTCTAATGTTTGCTTGGGAAAAGTGGGTGTTTCCCTGTGCTTCCAGTGAGGAATTCCAAGCTCCTTCCCTCATGCATTCACCTTGGAAAAATGCTCCCAAATCCAGCTTCCCACCCATGTCCCTGCTGTGGAGCAAGCACAGCCCTCAGCCCATGGAACACATGGAAAAACCCTTCCCATGGGGCTGGAGCTGCCTGTGGAGGCTCAGGGATGTGTTGGATTGGAGCCTTCTCCTGCTCCTTTTGGAAGCAAAGTTCTCCATGTGTTCAAAGGAGGATGCTGGGATGAGCTGGAATCAGGATGTGGGTCATTCCAGGATGTGGATTATGCCCTGCTGGGGGTTGGGAAGCAGGTTTGGAGTGACACCTCCAGCATTCCAAACCTCATGGAGCACATCCCTGCTCCAGGTCCAGCATGGCCCTGGCTGAGCACTCCTGCCCTGGGAGTTTCCCAAGATGTTGCTGTGCTCCATGGGGGCATCCATGGAGCAAATCCCACTGTTCCTGCTGGGAAGCATCACAAGATGGGGCTGGAAGAGCTGACAGCTCCTTCCTTATCCAAGGGTGGCCTCACAAAATGGGGATGAGCATGGCACCGGTTCCTTTGGGAGCATCCAAAGGAGTGGGGAATATTCTCCTGAAGGATGTGAGCTCAGGGCTCCAACACAAACGGGAAAGAAAACAGGGAGGGTGTTTGAGGGAAGCTGGAGTGGCTCTGGGATTCAGGCTGGTGGCGTCTGGATGGGAGGGAATCCATGCCAAGGGTGGGCAGGGAGGGTGAAGCCTTGGTGGCATTAGGAAATTCCTTTAAAAATTTATATTTTCTCCTGACCTTTCAGTTTCTGGAAATGCAGACATAATAAATAAACGTGGAAGGGAGGAGTTGGCGCTGGGATATGAGGCTGGAGCAGAGTGGAAAGTGGAAAGCAAACAAGGAAGCAATTAAGGGCACAATGAAGGGAATTAAGCACCGTGCACTTCATTCCGGAGTTATTTATACTCCGAGGCAGAACTAAAAATAAACATAGGATTTCCACAAGGAAAACAAGCTCAGTTCCCTCTTTTAAACAGCTTTATGGAGCTGTGATGGTTATAGATGGAGAAATTCCTTGGATCTCCTTCTCCATGTCCCGGTTTTTGCCTACAGCGGGGATTTTATAGCTGGAGTCTGGGATTGCAGAGCTCTGGGAAGGCTCTGCTGAGGCTCCTGCAGCATTCCAGGGCAGGGCAGTCGCTGCTGTCTAAGTGGAAGCTCCACTCTGGAGCTTCTGGACACCACCAGGCTCTAAAGATGAAATAATCATCCTTGTGATCCTTGGCTTGGAGCCGGAACAGCAGCAGGATCGAGCCAGACCTCGGGGAGGAGGTTCTGGGGTAGCAAGGAGCAGCTCCCAGTGGGGTTTGGACCCCCGGGATGGTGGAGGGAATCTGGGAAGAGCAGAGTTTTCTCTGGGATACCTGCAGGTGTGGAGTCTGAGCCCCCTCAGGGATCTCCTCCAGGGCTTTAATGCTCATCGTGGGATTGCTGAACTGGGATTTTGGGAGGGAAAGTGGGATTTGGAGATGGGGAATACCCACAATGACTTTAGTAAAAATTTGGGCTTTTGGAGTGCATGGAGATGTGTGAGGAGATCCAGGTGGATTTACATCCTTGTGGGAATTATCCTGGATGGGATAGCATTGATCCTTCCACCGTGAGAGCCCTTCTCATGGGCGTGAGCCAGAACCCCTCTGAGCAGGCAGGAATCCTGGAATGGTTTGTGTTGGAAGGGACCTTCAAAGGTCACCTCATCCAACCCTCTTGGATGAGCAGGGACACCTTCCCAAGGATCCAGCAGAATTCCCATCTCCCTGTAAACACTGGGGTGTGTTCCTGCTTGGAAACCTTTCCAAATCCTGGTTTTCCAACCTCTGGGATCACAAAAAGGTGCTTTTCCCATTCCTTGTTCCCACTTTGGCTGTCTGATGGCAGTGCCTGTATCCATGCTGGAATGGGGACTGTCACCATGATCTTGGATTATTTATGGATCCAGCTTTAGCTGTTAAACCCCTCTTTTGGGAGTGAGTAGAATTCCCTCCTGGCATGAAGAGTTGGCACTTTGGATAATTCCCTTTGATGCCCATGAACATGGAGAGCTTGGGATCTCCTCCCTGATGAGCTGCGACATTTTCCAGGGGGAAGTGAGGTGACAAATGCCTTGCAAACTTATTCCTTCTGCTCCAGAATTGCCCAGGATCCTTTCAGATCATCCAAAATTGGTGTTGCTTGTGGGAATCATTAATTTGCATAAAGCTTGGGGGATGTTATGGAAGGGCTCATTAGTGCTAGACATTGTTATTAATTCTCTGAAGTTTAGATTATTCTTGTTTTGTCTGTAGTTCCCAGTGATCCCGGGAGGAGCACAGTTAATGGAGTTGTGGTTGGGCCCCTAAACACTGGATGTACTCAAGAACATGTGGGGAAAAGGGAGGGGAGGGGGATTTGCCCCATTTGATGATCCATGGATATTTCTGGAATGTTTATGCTTTTCCTCTTCTGAGTTTAGACGAAGGATGGGAAACATCCTGGGCCAGTTGCTTTGGAGCCATTACAAGGGAGTGGAAAAGAGGGGGGAGAAAAAGGTCAAGTGTGTCGAGTGATACTTGTTCTGAATCCTTCACTCCTTGAGTATCCAGGCCCTGGATACTTGATGCAGGCACTTCAGTCTCTTATTAATTAATTCATTCATTCATGTAATCATTTATTTGTTTATTACCTTCCTGCTGCTTTTCTCAGGCTGCCACTTTAAGGACAGAGAAGTGCCAAAGAAAGAAAAAAAAATAATCTCTTGCTTAACAAGTTAAGAAAGGTGGGATCCCAAATCCCAGGTCAACTTCTTACCCCTCTGGACCAATTCAGCTCCTGGGAACTCCTCCTGAGGTTCCCCTGGTTATGAAGCACCCAAAATGTGTCTCAGGCCTTGCTCCTACTTGAAGATTTTGGTGTGGGGTTCACTGAGGTTGAGATTCCCTTGTTTCAGGAAGGTGGGATCCTTCCTAGGGATGGACCAGGAGCTCTCCTTTGATCCTGGCACCAGCACAGACCCCCCCAGACTCACTCAGTTCTCCCTTCTTGAAGCCCCCCTGAATTTCCACCCAAATGTGTTCTGGTTTTTCTCCTCTCCCGCGCTGTTGGATTGTCTCATTTGGGCTGTGAAGAACTCCAAATTATCTCCAGCTAAGGAATAAAATGGACAGAATTCTTCCCTGTGAGGGTGGGGAGGCCCTGGAATGGATTTCCCAGAGAAGCTGTGGCTGCCCCTGGATCCCTGAAAGTGTCCAAGGCCAGGTTGGACAGACTTTGGAGCGACCTGGGATAGTGGAAGGTGTCAGGGTTGGAAGTAGATGATCTTTAAGTCCCTTCCAACCCAAACCATTCTGGAATTCCATAAAACCAGTCATAGCTAAAAAGTGCTGAGGAGCTCTGTGAGCTGTGCTGGTCCTGGGCAATGGGAAAACGAGCCAGTTTTCCTTGGATTTCCTTTGTTGTTGTCCCAAACGTGGGTTCACTGAGACTTTTTAGGAACGTGACGTTGCCTACAGAGCCGATTCCTTGTTTAGACCGTGGTGGTGATGCCCAGGGATATGGAGCAGGTTTTATTCCTCTCCTCTGGAGTTTGCTGTTGCATCTTTCCTCAGCTGTGATCTTTTCCTTCTGGTCTTTCCCTCAGTCCTTCCCACATCCCTACCCTCTGCTCCGCACATTTGAAGGCTGGAAAAGCCCAAAAAAGGTGATTTATTGTCCTGTACAGACAGGATTCCATCTCCTTACCTCCCACTTGGAAGTGATTTTTCCACTTGTTGTCCTTGAGCTGTTGCACAATCCCCTGGCAAAGCCACAGCGCTGGGCAGGGATGAGGGATGTGCTGGGAATTCCTGCTGGGAGCAACCTCTGGAGCCTCCTGAGGACCAGAATGGGTATTGTGGCAAAAGAGGGGAAAAGGGGGCTGGGTTAGGGTTGATTATTTCTGTGCCATGAGGATTTGGGGGATCGCTGACACCGTGTCCCTCTGTAAAATGTGTCCTTTGGGGACAGAGGAGGGAAAATCCATGGGGAACGAGGCACCATTTGTGGGGGGAATGCCATCCCAACCAAGCTAAGCCTGAGCCTGAGACCATTTTCCACAATTCCCTCCGTGGGCTGGCGTCACAGTCACCAACTGGGCCTGTCAGGAATGATTTACAAACCCAACCCAAACACTGGCAGGATCCAAAACGGCCACGGGAACCACGGGAAAAGGCAGGAAAGGGATGCTCTGCCCCTGGCAAGCCCCGCTCCTGCTGCCTCCTGCTTTGCATTAAGCTGGGACTTCCAAAACCAAACAAACAACTCTCCCTGCTGAGGGGAGCAGAGGGGAGGGCGTTGGAAGGGGGGCTTTGTCTCGGAGCTGGGGTTTTCAGGGATCGAGATCCATGGCAAAGCCGAGCTGCTCCAACGTGGTTTGTGTTAAATGTTCTTTTCATGCCTAAATGTGCAGGGAGCTCACTGCACACGCTGGGTTTTGTGCCTTTATTTGTATTTAGATCACATATTTTAGAGGTTAAAGTTTTGGGGGTTTGAAGGGAGGAGTTCTTACAATGGTTATAACTGCTTCTTCCTTGGAAATTCTCCTAAAACCTGCTCAGGAATGGATATGGAAGGATCCAGTGGTTGACATTTGTAGCAATCCAAGATTAATTTATGACGTTTTTTTTAACGAGCTGAAAATTTGGAGGGCAATGATTACCAGTCACTCAACATTTCTGAGAGGATGATTTCAAGAGGTTGTCAACAAATAGTAGCTCTTGTCTTGGTCCTGCGTTCCCAGTGGGAATTTCCAGTCCCAAAAGTTTGAGATGTGATTCAGTGCAAGCTTTAATTTTCTGGTGCTTTTTGTGTTTAATGCGAGGGGTTTCTGGAGTCCCACCACAATTGTCCTTCCATTAGCAGTGAAACCCAACTCCTGCTCTGAAACAACCAAACGTGGGGATGTGGGATTGGGAATGGGATTGGGAATGGGAATGGGTGTGGGATTGGGAATGGATGTGGGATTGGGGTTGGGAATGGGTGTGGGATTGGGATTGGGATTGGGATTGGGAATGGGTGTGGGATTGGGAATGGGATTGGGAATGGGAATGGGTGTGGGATTGGGAATGGGATTGGGAATGGGAATGGGTGTGGGATTGGCAATGGATGTGAGATTGGGAATGGGATTAGGAATGGGAATGGGTGTGGGAATGGGATTGGGAATGGATGTGGTGCAGGTTTTTGCTGGTGAGGGCAGCACAAACTCAGGTTGGATTGAGCTTGGTCCCACCTCGAGTGACACCAAGGGACATTGGGCAGAGTCGAGGGGCAGAACTGGAGCAAAACTGGTTTGTAGATGACCCAGATTTGGGGTTTGGGGAGAGAATGAAGCCCTGGGGGTGTTGTCTCCCTCCATAGGGTTTTGGTGCCTCCCCAGTGGGATGAGCTGAGTGTGGACAGCCCAGGTTGTGCAGCCCCAGCTCCCTCCCCAGCCCTGCTCTCCAGGATCAACTCCAGCTCATAAATCTCAGGCTCAGCAGGGAGCACTTGTGCCACAAACTAATCAGGGAAGGGCTCAAATCCCACAAACACCCTTCTCCTCATTAGGGACCCCTCAGGATCCCAGAGAGGTGCCCCATTAACAGGGAGCAGGGCCTTGGGATTGTGCTGGAGCCCAAGGAGACAGGAATTCCTGCCACTCCTTTGTGCCTTACTGATGATTTAAGTGGAGATGAGCCAGGCCAGTGCCGTGTCCATGCCCAGGGCTTGTGGCTCACGCAGCCAAGGCGTGGAGATGAATTGGGATTTGCCATGGAAACGGGGAATTTGGAAGGTTTGTGTGATGAGGAGCTTCTTTCCCTCCTGTTCACCTGCCCTGCTGCATGTTGATTCAGTGCTGCTCTCCTCCAGAATCCCAAAATCCCCTTCCCACTTCTCCTTTTGGATATGTTCTCTTCCACATACACCATGTTGTCTTCAGGGCCTCAGTGCTGCAGCCCTGGGTTTTAAAGGATTTGGTCAGAAAGCAGAGTCAGGTCACGTTTTTCAGCAAGAAATGGGGTTTGTGCCCAGTGGTGTCATTGTGGGATGTGGAGGTGCCAGGCAGAAATTCCTGATTCAGGAATTAGGCTTAGGCAGCTCCTCCAGGCCCAGGCTTGTCCTGCTGAGTGCACTGGGGATTTCTCCAGCGGAGCAGAAAGCTCCAGCAGCATTCCTGGGATGCCATCCAGGGAGGGATGTGCGGAAGGGCAGAGCCTCTGTGTTTGCCCAGGTTTTGTCAATGGGAAAAATGGGAAAAACCACAACGAATTCCTTTTAAAAAGTGGGATTGTCGAGGGGTAAAACGTGCAGCTGGAGCCCCTTCCAGATGTGTGAGGAGGAGGGGCATGCAAATGCCTAAAAATACCATTAAAATACCATTTAAATACCGTTTAAACACCATTAAATTCCACTTAAATTCCATTTATTCCCTGCTGCTGGGGTTCACCCCAAAAGACCCTTTAACACTTCCACCCAGATGTGTTTGGGTGCTGATGGGTCCCCACTCATTTGCTTTAAAAGCCAAAACTCGCTCACAGCTGCTTGAAAAATCAAGAGGGACATTTTGTAGCAGGAATAATAACGTTGAAGGAAGGAATCCCTGGTGGATTTTCCCAACCTTTGCTGCTTAATGAACCAACTGATTGAGCCTGTGGGGTTGAAATAATCCTTCCAAGGACCTTGGAGCCGTCCCATTAAGTCAGGGGAAAGATTTTACAGCACAATTTTTGTTAATGAACCCAGACTTTGTTGTCAGAAGGAAGAATCGGGGCTTTCTCTGACCTGACTCGAGGTGCAGGTGAAGAAATTTAATTTCTTGCCCTGCATTTTGAGCTGACACCTCATCATCAATAAAAGTTGTAATGCTTCTTTCTCTTCTTTCCTTATAAACTGAGGGACAATGGAGAGGTTTGTAGGAAGAAAATCCCCTGAGCCCTGTTTAATGCAAAGACAACTCCTCCTTCAGCTCAGGAAATCCCTCAGCTGCTGATTTTTTTTCGGCTGGGGGAGGAAAAAAAAATCACAGTGTGTTGATTGTATTCTTAAATCCGTCCTTAAAATCTGCCTTTGGCCACTTCCAGGGACAAAAAACTGAGCTGGGTGGACCTTGGGAAGTGATTATCACCCTCGGTGTCGTCAGGGTGGTGTTGTCTGTAATTAATGTTGGGGAGGTGTTGAGGGATGGCTGCACAGAGGGGGTTTTGTTGTCATCGTCCTCATCCTGCTTTTCTTCCCACCTTTCCTCGGCTGCTCCCTGGCTTTTCCTCTGGCTGTGGTTCCACCAGCCTTTCTCAAGAGGTCAGTCTTGGCTGGCTTTTGTGGGTTTGAGCTCCCACCTGGCACTGCTGAGGTGCTCCAGCCTCCCGGGGGGGGATTTATTTCCCCTTGGATGCCAGCTCAGGGTCAGCTCCATCGTGGAGCGAATCTTCCCCACATTTCCAGAGGAAGAGTTTCCTATCTGTGCGCCCTTTAATGTTGCTGATCCTCTCCCAAATCCAAGCAAAGGGAATTCAGTGAATGACTCCGTGTGGAAGGAATGGACTCATATCAGGAACCCCACAGATGTGAGCGGGGGCAAAGCACTGATGGGATCTGAGTTGAAAATCCTTCCCTTGTTGTGGAAACCAAAGACAAAACTCCCCTTTCCTTTGGTGGGACAAGGATTCCCAGCCCTGCCAAAGCCTGTTTGACCTCCTCCTGGCCTTGGGAGCAGCCAGGGGGTGAGGGAAGCTGCTCCAGAGTGACCCAGACAGGCTGAGGGTGAAGCCTGTTAGGAGAGAGCCCCTCGGGAGGAGGCAGCTTCATCCCCATTCCCACCAAAGCCGTCTGGCTCCCAGTTGCCAAAGCCCAGCCAAGCCCCAGTGACCTTTCAGCCTCCTCGCTGTGCTCCGAGGATTTGCAGTGGAAAAAAGCTCCTTCTTGGGAGGGAATCTTGCTCCTTCCTCCCAGGAGAGCCTCCAGCGGTGACTCAGCCCTTCAGCATCCCAGCTTCCCGGATCCCTCCGGTTTTTCAGCGGCTCTGAGGCTCGGGGAGAATCCGTGTGCTCGCCTCAGAGCTGGGCTGATGTCACCTCCTGCTCTGGCTTCCATCAGCTTTCCAGGCTGCCCGGAGTTCACGGCTTTGATCTCAGCTCTCCGTCACCACTCCTGGCTCAAGCCGTGACTGGCTTCTCCTGGAATGATGACATTTTAAAAAGGCTTTGGAATGACAGAGCTCCCAGAGTCCCGGAGGAGATGGAGGTGAAGCTCACTGGAAGTCAGGACCTGGCTTTCCAGAAGATCCTAGTCACTGCCTGCCTGTTCCAGGCAGAGCTGCAAACCACAATCAGCATTTGGAATGGGAATTTTCATTTCCAGATATTCTCTACAAGGTATCCTTCAGGGTAACCCATGGAGGAGGAATTCTGGGATTCTGGGAGAAGTGGAAAAATAAGTACACCGAATTTGGGAAGGAGACAACTGCTCCTCAGTAAAAGAGGAGATGGAAAACAAATTGGAAGATGGGTCCAAGGCCTGAATGGGAATCTGGGACAGATTTCCAACACCTCCATCAGGTGCTGATTTTACCTGGGATGAATGGATTGCCAGGTGGCTGCCATAGACTGGGCAGATCCCAGTGGAGACCAGTGCACTGGGAATCAGGGAGGTGTTGATTATCTCTGGTTTCTCCATCCCAGCAGAATTTTTGGGCCCTTTGGGGTGGAAAGCTGCACCAGCAGAGCATGTGGGAGCAGAGTTGGGCTTTTCCTTCCCACCAAATCTCTCCTTGATTTGTGCTGTGCCTGCTCAGCCCTGAGGAATTCCAGCACTGGAGGATGGAGTTGTCTGGGCCGTGCTGCTAATGAGGCCACCGTGTTGATCAAACCTCAGCCTGGAACATTATCCCAGACAAATCCCTCTCTCCCTCTGCCCTGACTGAGTGGACAGACCAGAGAAAGTCCTCCAGGCTCATTTTTTGGGATTCAAATAGAGGTGGAGCAGGGCTGGTGCCAGAGATTGCACAACTCTGCCCGATTCAAACCAGCTCCAGACGAGCAGTGGATGCCTGGTGAGGGCTCGTTAGGGATAATGAATAATTAGGTGTGAAATTTTCAGGAATGGCAGCTCCAGGGTTGCAGAGGAGTGTGGGAATGAAGGGAGGAGTGGAGAGGAATCCTATTTAGCACCAGTTCAATCTGCAGGCTGGGTTTTCCGTAGGAAACTGGCAGCACTGGTGTAAGGAAAACAGGTGACTTGGGAAAGGGTTGGATTTCCTTCCCTTCCTTTCCCCTCCAGCTTTTCCCCAGCGGTGCCGATCTGCCAGCTCAGCTCCGAGGAGAAGTGACACATCCAGCACTTCCAGCCAGGAACTCCAGCCCAAATCCCTGGGCTTTGCTAACAACTCAATATCGTGTCATATTCCGGGCCACCCGTGAACCTCGGAGAAGTCCAGAATGCCAGGAAACCTCCCTGTCCAGCTCTTCCAGAGGGATCAGGAAGCAACAGAGGTGGTCACAAGCTGCAGCTTGTGATGGTCCCACCACTTCCAGCTGTTGGGCTTGTGGTGGAGTCTCCCTCTGTGGAGATATTCCAGAACCATCTGGACACAGCCCAGTGCTCTGGGAAGACCTGGCTTGAGCAGGGAGGTTGGACCAGATGATCCACTGTGGTCCTGTCCAAACTGACCCATCCCAGGATTCCCTGATGTAGATCATGATGGCGAAGGTGTTTTCTGGGAAGGATGGAGGTAGGCTGATCCAGGATAGTTTTTCCATGGCTTTTAGCAGCTCTCAGGGGTGGAAGGAGGGTGTGAGCTGCATTGGCATCTCAGCAGATGCCTGGGAATTACCCCAACAATTCCCTCTACTCCAGATGGGATAAGAGATTTCAGACTGCTGCTTCCTAAATCAACATCCAGGAAGGGATGCTGCTGCTCCATGGGGCTTCTTCCATGGCTTCTGTCAGCCGCAAGTAGAAGGGAAAACCCAAAAATTCCTCTTCACTGGGAATGTCCCCAATCTCCAAACTGTTTTTTCTGCCTGCACTCATCAGACAACTGCAGGGATCAAAGAGGTTTCACATTTTGTTGTGGTTTTTTTTCAGTTTTGGGACTTTTTTCCCAAAACCTATGAAGTCCTTTAAGCCTGTGCGTTAGGAATTGCTGAGCGAGGGAATTGTTTACTGCAGCTCCTTGGAGGGACTCTTGTTTTACATGGAAGATGTGTTGATTTGGGCAGGTGCCAACCAGGAAATTCCAAAAAGCTGGAGATGGCCCCATTACAAACAGTTTAACCAACCTCAGATGTCCCTTCTCTATCGGAGTAGGGAGCATACGGTCCTGGAAATAATGAGATAATTAACAAATAGACAGAAATTAAACCCTTTGGCTAACTCTGGGAAACCCTGAATCCAGTGGTTCCAGCTGAAATCTCCCGGTTGCCCCCATTTGCCCTGGAATGGGCGTTTTTCCAGCAGCCCATCGAGATCCAAGGTTGGATTTTGCATCTTGTGTGTGTCACACTTGAATCCTACACTTTCCTCCTGAGGAAAAGCTGGAGGAGAGGCGAAGGCAAAACAGGGATGCTGCTCTGAGGCATAATGAGTCGTCAGGAGGAGGGATGTGGTTGGGAAAAGTGGGAGAGACGAGTGCCCATCCAAGGAGAGCTGCACTTCCCTCTTCTCTTGCCTGACCCCTGTCCTGCTGCTGCCGCTTCATTCCTGGAGCCTAAAAGCTGAGGGAAGAAGGAATTGAGGTAGGAAAATCTCGGGAAAGCTCACAGCCCTCAAAGCAGGGAGCCTGGAGTTGGGTTTTCCATCTCTCCTTTGGGATCCCGGTAATCACGGCCCCGTTTAAGGAGGAGACTCCTAGGAACTCTCGTGGGTTGTAAGGAAATCAGGTCACTTGTCCCTGTGCCAAAAGATGGATCCAGGATTCCCACTCTGGGCATCCAGCCATGGAAATATTGTCACAGTTTTTCATTCTTGTGTCAGGGCTTCCATTCCTGGGGCTGGGATCAGCGCATGGATCTGGACACGTGTGTGTGTTTTCCCGTTAGAGGGAGGAGGAGGGAGAACAGTGTTCAAGGAGGTGCCTTTGAAGTCATGAAGATTGGGAAAGATCTACCACCTTCCATGGTGGTGGGAAGGATTGGAGGTGTCAGGGATGAGAGATGTCAATCCCCTATCCCATAGCTTGATGCCGGGATCTTGGGGTGGAATTATCTGGGGTCTGGAGGGGATTCCTACAGCCTTCTGCACTTCAGGGATCTCCACCCTTGGAGCATCCATCAGTCTTGGAGCATGGATCGGGAACGCTGCATCCCCTGAGCCTGGGAGGGGGCAATGAGCTGTGCACTTGAACATCTTCAGCCCTTTCCTTATGGAGCTCCAGCGTCGCTGTTTGACCTCCAGCATTTTGGGGAGTTTGGAACCATTTTTAGCTGCCGAGGGGAAGGGAGGGAGAGAGAAATTCCAGGAGGTTGGAGTGGCATCCCCGATACAATGGGAACTTTTCTTAGCAATTTTCCACTGTGCTGGAGATGGCAAAGATCATGGATATATCTGCATGTCTCAGACTGTCCTGGGGAATTAACTTTCCCTGTGTTTGGGTAATAATTTTCACATCACAATAATTTCAGCGTTGGGAGGGAGATCTTTATTCTTACTTGGTGTTCAACCTCAATAAAAAACCAGGTTTAGGAAGCTTCATCTTTGTGGGATCAAAAGGAGGTGGCAGGTGGGCAGTGCCTTTGCTCCGAGGTCGATTGCGCTCCTCAGCCCAGAGGATCCGTGTGCATTCCTGGCTGGAGTGGCAATAAAGAGGTTTTTTGCTCTGGGATAAGTCAGGATTGGACCAGATTTGGGCTTGGCTCTGTGGAGGATGTGCAGCTCTTGACAGCCTGAAAGCCTGAAAGCAATTAGCCCAAGCAAACAAAGCAGAACCAACTGGGACTCGCTGCAGCTTCCAGGACCATTGGATCAGACTCTCCCTGACTCTGGGCCATGGCCCTGTTGGGGTTTTCCCCCCCAGTTTGAGATTTTGCCCAGTGCTTGCCTCAGGGGGAGTTGTGTGTCTGGATGGAGCTGCCACGGGCGTCTTCCCCGCCGTGAGACCTGGAGCATCCCCAAAGCACTGGCTGAGGGCAGGGTGGAGGCTCAGAGAGTTCTGCCTCTCCTTGCCCTCACGGGAGGGGAGGTTTGGCCCCTTCTCCCAGGGAGCAAGGGCTTTGTGAAGGTGCTCATGCTCTAGGATGAGCTTCCTTGGGCTTGTAAACTGAAAGAGAGAGGAGGTTTTAGATGGGATATTGGGAAGGAATTCTTGGCTGTGAGGGTGGGGAGGCCCTGGTACAGGGTGCCCAGAGAAGCTGTGGCTGCCCCTGGACCCCTGGAAGTGTCCAAGGCCGGGTTGGATGGGGCTTGGAGCACCCTGGGACAGTGGAAGGTGTCCCTGCCCACAGATGGGAGTTGGAACAAGGTGATCTTTTAGATCTTTTCCAACCCAAACCATTCCGTGATTCCATCAATACAAACCAGGTGCTGTATGAATAAGACACCTCTGCTCTGCTGGTCCCAAACCCCATCCCTGATGGACAAGCCCAAGGGAAAAGGCACATTCCCGACAGCGGGAAGGTCGGAATGGCATTAGGGCTGCAGAGGTCTGTTTGTCCATTCTGCTCCCAGAAGAGTCCTTCACGTTTTTTCCATCTGGACACCAAATGTGCCCTCCCGGGGGAACTCAGGTTTGACCTCTGCTCCTTTTGTGGAGGAACAAATCGAAGACAAATGTGGAACATTTGCTCTGGGAATCTCCTGTCAGCGCCACGGAGAGGTCGGGAGCTGTCTTGGCTGTCCTGCTCCTGTCACGGATTTGTGGAGACGTGGCTGGAAACGCACGGCCTGGAGTCCATTCCTTGTGTTTGGCTGAGGCTGGGGAAGACAGAGCCTCTCTTTGAAGCGGGGGAATCGAGGATGTTGTCATTTCAGATCCATGATTATCAGTGTTCATGGGAGCAGCGAGTCCCACCACTGCCAGGACAATGGGCTCCTCCATGGAACCATTGGGATCTGCCACGGGTCCTTGGGTTCAGGGCTTGAGTTGTTGAGATGACGGAGATTGATCAAATAGCACGATTAATTACATTTATTAAATAATTGGGTGCTTTTTTCTCCTTTTGCCTTGCACCCACAGGGCTGATGCTGAGCTCTGCACAGACTCTTGCACAGGCAAGGCCTGGATCCAGCCTTTTCTTTGGATTATGGATTTGGACCAGCCAGTTTCATTTTTTTTGGGTTGGTCCATGGTTCTCTTCCAGTTCCCGTTGGTTCTTTCAGACAGGGCTGGGGGCCTTTCCTTTTGTGCCAAAAACTGGAGCTTTGACAGTCAACCAAACCAATTCCATTCCTCCATCCCATGTCACTCCTGGAAAATTAAGGAATGTCTCCCTTTTTTTGTTATTATCTGTGACATGACTTTGGTTTAGAACACAAAGCCTGGTCTGCATCCTGCTGTCCCAGATTTTGGCAGCAGATCTGGTGGCAGATGGTCCCAAGCAGATGGGTTTAGTTAGGCCAGACTCAGTGGCAGATCCCTGGGATGCCCAATCTCTGCCTCGTTCCCTCCTTTCTCTGGTCATCAATGAAGCCATTGAGAGAACCTTTAATAAATAAACAACAAAAAAACATTTTTGAACAGACAGTGGGATGGAAAATGACTCATAGGAAAACAGGGATGAAGTCCACTCTAGGATTAGGCATTCCATGTGTCGAGTTTCTGTTGGGGCTCCAGGAATGCTGTGGTTTTTCTCTCAGGATGATGCCAGCGTGGAATGATGTCAGTGTGGAGTATTTGGTCAGGAGGAGCTGACGGAGTCTGGTGGTTGCTCACAAGTATAGGTCTCTCAGCATTTGGAAAATCCGTGACCAGCGATTTTTGGGAGGCTCCAGACAATTATTGCCATCAGTGTTTCCAGCCTGGCTGAATGCCATGAAAACTGCTGGAGTCATGCTTGCTCTCCTTCATTTTTGTAGGACCTACCTTTTTCCCTTGGGATTGAGCACAAACAAACTGGGCAGGGTTCTTTGTGTTGGTTTAGTCCTACCAAAGGATGGATCCAATCTTGGAGGAGCCAGTCCTGGGAGGAACATGTGTGATATTAATGGGAACAAAGAGGAAAATCCATAAGGGATGGAGGAAAAGCAGGAGGAATATCCTGCACAGTTAAAGTTGGGGACCCAGTGGGTGGTGGGCACCAATAAGGCTTTGAGAGGAGAAACCTTAATCCATCAACCCTTGATCCTCCTGTGTGAATATTAACAGGAAAAGGGACGTTTCCAGGGGCACTTGGACTTGTTCCAGAGACTCATCTGCAGAGTTAAGGAGATTCCTGAGGGGGATGGTGCCCAGTTTCCTTTTCCTTGTTTTCATCACTGTAATCCCTAAACCCACTGCTGTATCCATTTTTTAGGAGAAGAAAACATTTCCTTCCCATTATTTATGTGAACTGATCATTAGAAAGGGAGAAGAAAAGAACACTTTCAAAATTTTGTTTGCCAAAACTTTCTTCTGAAGTGCCCACAAGCCTGCCTGGAGCAAGGATTAATTAATGAGTAATTAATTAGCTTTAATTTTCTTACCATGGTAGTCTCTACCTGCTGCATAATTGACATTAATGCCAAATTAATGCAAAATATGAATACAAACCCCTAGAGCATTTGTAAATATTATAAATAAATTATTGGAGAATCCTGGAATGGTTTGGGCTGGAAGGGACCTTAAATCTCATCCCGTTGCACCCCCTGCCATGGGAAGGGACAATTCCCACTATCCCAGGTTGCACAATTGTTGTTGTTAACACATAAATGTGGATTGCAGGGAAAAGGAGGGAAGAGACACCAGTTGGGCTCATTTCCAGGGGCTCCCAGTGCTGGGATGAGCAGCTGCATTCCTGGGATGGGGCAGCATCCAGGTGGTGCCCAGGGGACAGCATCAGCTGGGAAAAGCCCTTCTGGCCACATCCCCTCATGGGAATGGCATGTGCCATTCCTTCCATCCAGTTATTCTTCATGGGCTCGTTGACCTGGAACTAAACTCTTGGTAAAGCCGAGATTCCAGCCTGTCCGACTCGGAGCAGGGAGCGATGAGGCTCCGGGGCAAGGGGCAGACGTGTGGGGGAAGCCAACTTGCCATTCCCATGGATGTTTTTAGGGGATTAAGGAGGGAATGATCGCTCTCCAGGCCTGTCTCAAGGTTGAGGAATTACCTGGAGGGCCCGCTGGAATCCACTTTTGGATGACTGGAGATTTTTTCCTATCTGCAGTGACAGGAGGCGAGTCCAGCGGGTTGGAAATGGCCCCAGAGCTGCCAGAGGAATGATGGCTGCTCCCCGTGGCTCCATGGAAAGCTGATCCGTGGCCGGCTGCACTGGGAGCTGGGAACAGCTCTGCCCCCTGCCATGGACAGACCTTCCATGGGGAGCCTGGGGACAGGGGACACCCAGCCTGTGCTTCAAACTAGGCTCTGCCTGCTCTGTCACTTGGGTTTGGAGAGGAACAGAGGAAGAGGAGGAATTAGTGAAAATTCCTGCCTTTCCTGAGGTTCGGGGTTGCCTGATCTCCAGGAAATGCCCATGTGTAGCACAGGGGAGTTGGTGTTGGAGTGGGACATTTTGGGTTTCCACCACTTAGGTCATCTCCATGGGTCTGGAGGAACCACTCCTCCCAAGGGCCTGGCTGGGAACTGGAACGATGAGAAGCGTTTGGGGAAAGAATTGGGATTTGGGAGGCTCTGAGGAGCCCTAATTCCATCCACAGCATCATCCCAGCTGTGTAACTTGCTGGGAAACCCTTTCCAGCCCTGTTCCTGGAGGACAGGGATCAGTTCCACTGTCACAAGGGATTTTTGCTCTGCCTTGCAGCGTTTTCTCCTCACATTCCTCAGGTGCTTTGCCTTGTTGCTGTTCCATTGCCGATATCCCTGGATAAAGACAAAAGTGGGAAAACAGAGGAGCAGCAGCATGGATCTTTCCGTTTGCTAAAAAAACTGGCTTAATGGGTTTTTTTATTCATCCCACAGGTGTCCAGGGGCAGATGAGGGGCTGGGACTGGAGCAGGAGCCTGGATTAACACCGAGGCCGTCCTAGACAGCACTGCTTCCCACCGGAGCGTGGATCCGGCCAAGGAAGGTAAGGAAACAGCTCCTTATTTTTTTTCTGGATTGGTAAATGAAATAACGCAGTGGAGAACATTTTCCATGTTGCGGACTTTGCTTGTGAGGTTTTGGTTGCTGTCAGCCCCCCTGGCTGTTCCCTGATTCCTGCATCCGTGAGGATTGAGCCGTCCTTTCCCAGTTTATGGATCTGTTGATCGTGTGTTCTTAGGATGTGATGCCTTTTTATAGGGTGAGCCCAAATCATCCCCCACCTTCCCAAACAATTCCCCTGTAGGAACCTGTGGAAGTCAGCGCTCGGATCCTGCATTTGGGAGGCAGGGAATATCTCGGGTGGAATCTTGGCCATTGAGGTTGGATGTGTGATGTTGTTTCCAGGTTTTCCTGGGTGCTCCAGGAGAGAGCCGAGCTCAAGGTCCCGTGTGTGGGACACTCTCTGTGGTTTTGGGGTGGAAGAATGTGTTTGCAGCCCAAAATCCGACCTAATTTTTCCATGTGCTGTATCGTTCCCAATCCAGCATCCCAGGCTGCCTGGTTTCCAAATCCAGGATTTTATGGCAGTTCTTCCCTGCAGGAAAAAGAAAATGGGGTGGAAACCAAATAATTCTAAAAGCTGAACATCACTGAGCAGCCTCCAAGTAACGGGTGCTCCTCCAACGGCCTCAGGGTGTGCCAAGGGAGGTTTAGGTTGGATTTTAGGGAAAATCTCTGCGTGGAAAGGGTTGTCCAACCCCAGCAGTGGTGGAATCCCCATCCCTGCAGGGATCTAAGAGCCCTGTGGATGTGGCACTTGGGGACACGGTCGGCGGTGGCCTTGGCAGCGCTGAGGGAATGATGGGTTGGACTCAATCTCAGAGGGCTGTTCCAATTTAAATGATCCCATGATTTTAAGAAAATATGGGAGAGAGATGGTGTTTTTTGGAGGATCCTGTGCTGTGCAGAGGTTTCGGACCTGGGCAGGTCTTGTGGGCAACCCTTAAAAAAACCCCAAACCAGGATATGTTTTGGAACAGGCACAAACAGCCATGGAAAAGAACCATTTCCCTTTCCAGCTCCTCGGGAGTTGGAACTGGTGTGGAAAAAGATGTTGTGAGTTACTGGTGATGAATGAGCCTCTGGCAGCCCCATTAATCAACGCTAATCATCGGGATTGTTTGGGGAGAGGAAATTTGTCCAGGCCGGGGTTGATTCCTGTATGGAACAAACAGCTTTGTCGGGATCTGCTCCGGAGCTGGACAGGAATCCCATGCCTGATGTTTGCTTGACCGTCTGATGACTTTGGAAAATCAGGAGGGTCCAGCAGAGCTTTTGCTGGCATGGGGAGCTCCAGAGAATCCTTCCAAAAGCGGCTCCAGAGGCGGATTCACATCCCCGTCAGTTCTTGGGGGGGTTTTCCCGGGATTTGTAGCTCTGATTTTGATTTCTTTACTTCTGCTGAGTGTGTGCGTTGGCATCTGGGCACCTCTGTGGTGTGGAGGTGTGATTCCAAGAGGATGATTTATTCGAAGTGGTTGCTCCATGAAAATCTTCTCTCCAGAGGCTCCACAGCAATTCTGCATCGTTCCCGTTCCTAAATCCCTTTAAAGGATCTTTGCTTGTTCAGGAAAATCCCTCTCCTGCTTTGCAAAACGTAGGTGTGACAGAAAAGATCATTCCGAAGGTTTTATCCAGCTTTATTTCTGTAAAACCAGGGAATCTCCTCATCCAGGAGACTGGAGAGGAATTCAAGGTCGAAAGCACTGGGTGAATTCCCATTTTATGGTCCCACAAGTTTCAGGGACAATTTCCATGCAGAGAATTCCCATCAAGCCCAGTGTGAGGATCCCACCACACCAATTAGACTCCCAGGATGTTGGATTTATGGAAAAGCTGAACGTTTTGTGCCCTTTTTGCACAGATTTCCTTGCACCAGCAAAAGGAACGGGAAAATCCTTAGTGAGCCCTGATCCCTGGATCGTCTGTTCCGAAAACAAAGCTGAATGGGAGGGAAAACAGGAGGAGGGGGATGAAAAGTTATATCCCAGTTTATACCACAGGGTTGGGAAAGGCTGATGGGAACACCCGAGTGGCCAAGCCACCGGGAATCACAATTTTAGGGAAGCAGCAGCCCAGGAGCAGCTCTTGGCCAGGGATGGTTCCACCAACCACAATCCACGTGAACATTTTTCATGGTGGAATTGGGACTATGATGTAGAAAAAGAAGGAATCAGGGAAGAAAAATGCCCATAAAGTGCCGTGGAAATCCCCGTTCCTTTCCCAGCCCTGCCTCCATCCCCTTATGGACTCATGTGTCAGCCAGGGCTCGGTTTCGGGGTTTTCCCTTTGTCTCAGCGCTCCAGGGACCTTTTTGCCGTGCAATTCCTGAGGTTTATTTGCTCTCCCGAAGAGCTGATAGCTGGATATATCCCCAAAATCAACACTTGGGATTGTGCTGTTTGTTTAATGACCTTCCCTCACTTCTCAGTGATTAAGCCCGTCTGCGGCCGGCTGTTTTGCTTAGCGTTAAATTCCCGTTATTTTGGGAAGTTCCCTTCCACACTGCGTCCTCCCAGTTGCCTTCCTGTAAGTGAGGAGGGTGGCTTTGGATCCAGGTTTTCCTCCCCTCCTCCTTGCTCCTGGATTGCAATTTTCCCTTCCTGGCTTGAAAACAGCTTCCAAATTCTGCCTCTCCGAGCGTGAAAATCCACCCTGGAACGAGAGGATTTCTCCAGGAAAGCCCAAAATCTTCCTGCTGCCGTGGGAAAGATGCTCCAGACCCGCACCCCTTTGGGATATCCCAAAATCCCGGGATGGGGGTGGGCACCAAGGTTCAAGGACCTCTTGGCCTCTGTCCATGTGTCTCCACAAACGATGGCTCCAAGTGGTGACATTTGGGATCCAGGGGTGGGATTTTCCCGGTGTGGGATCCAGTGGAGGCTGAATCCGTGGAGGGACAGCAGGACCTAGCCCTGCCACAGCAGCCCTGCTCCACCTGGAGGTGAAAGCAAATTCCAGTGGAGCTCGGAGCGGAGAAGGCTTGGAGGCTTTTTTTTTTTTTCCTTAGAAATTTAATGGATCTCATCATTTTGCACAGCCCTGTTGGAAATAGGAAAGAACCTGCCTTGTCCAATTAGGAATTAGAAGGAGAGCAGCAACAGGGAGAAAGATTTCTATTTATATTACAAAAAAAAACAGAAAGAAAGAAAAGTGAATTTGTTCTTAAACTCCATGAAATCCTGCTGAAGTGGGAATTCTCTCCTGCTGAATTGGGAATTTTCTCCTGCTGAATTGGGAATTTTCTCCTGCTGAATTTGGAATTCTCTCCAACACAGCAGTATTTGCTGGTACCAAGAAAAATGCTGGGATTTTGTTGCCAAAAATGAACTAAAAACACCAGAGTGAGGATGGAGGGAAAACCAGGAGAGATGTGGTGGTGATGGGGGCAACTCTTCCAGAATCCAGGCCCACATTCCCCAAAATCTGAGGAGAAGCCCAGCACCTCATTTGGGATATTGAGCATTTACTGCAGTCTCAGGAAGCAGGAAATTCCTGCTGCTGTGGGGGAAGCACCAAGTTCAGGACAAACAGGGAGGATGAAGGAGGTTTGGAAAGTGCACGTGATCCCAATGGGATGGAGCAGCCTCTGGATGGCGATTGATCATCCCAAGGGCACGATTATGGAGCAGGGATATCCCATGGCTCACGGAAAACTGCTCCAGCTGTGGGGGGGTTGGAGGTGCCAGTGGCAGCTCCAGGCATCTCCAGACCTCAGCCCAGAGATTTTCCCAAACAAAGCTTTGGATTATCATGAAAATCGTGGAGCTGGCTCCGGATAGGCTCAGCCTTTGGAGTTTCTGTTTTCTAGCTGGGTTTTGATTCCTTCTGGAATTGCTGGGATGTGCCTGTGCTGCCGCGTTGTCCCTGCCGTGTCCTGCTGGCTGTGAGGAGCCATCGGAGGGGAGGGAAGGACAGGTCCAACTCCTCTGGCATCAGGTGCATGGAAAACAGATCCCTGTTCTTGGGGCAGCCACAGCACAGCCCTGGAATGGCAATCCCATAATGACAATCCCATAATGGCAATCCCATAATGGCAATCCCATAATGGCAATCCCGGAATGGCAATCCCGAAATGGCAATCC
>VZRV01004061.1:0-18891 GCA_013398115.1 Falcunculus frontatus | reverse complement strand
GAATGGCAATCCCGGAATGGCAGTCCTGGAATGGGAATCCTGGAATGGTAATCCCAAAATGGCAGTCCTGGAATGGGAATCCCGGAATGGCAATCCCAAAATGGCAATCCCGAAATGGCAATCCTGGAATGGCAATCCCAGAATGGCAATCCTGGAATGGCAATCCTGGAATGGCCATCCCAGAATGGCAATCCCGGAATGGCAGTCCTGGAATGGCACTCCTGGAATGGCAATCCCATAATGGCAACCCTGGAATGGCAATCCTGAAATGGAAATCCCGGAATGGCCTGGAATGGCAATCCTGGAATGGCCATCCCAGAATGGCAATCCCGGAATGGCAGTCCTGGAATGGCACTCCTGGAATGGCAATCCCATAATGGCAACCCTGGAATGGCAATCCTGAAATGGAAATCCCGGAATGGCCTGGAATGGCAATCCTGGAATGGCCATCCCAGAATGGCAATCCCGGAATGGCAGTCCTGGAATGGCACTCCTGGAATGGCAATCCCATAATGGCAACCCTGGAATGGCAATCCTGAAATGGAAATCCCGGAATGGCCTGGAATGGCAATCCTGGAATGGCCATCCCAGAATGGCAATCCCGGAATGGCAGTCCTGGAATGGCACTCCTGGAATGGCAATCCCATAATGGCAACCCTGGAATGGCAATCCTGAAATGGAAATCCCGGAATGGCCTGGAATGGCAATCCTGGAATGGCCATCCCAGAATGGCAATCCCGGAATGGCAGTCCTGGAATGGCACTCCTGGAATGGCAATCCCATAATGGCAACCCTGGAATGGCAATCCTGAAATGGAAATCCCGGAATGGCCTGGAATGGCAATCCTGGAATGGCCATCCCAGAATGGCAATCCCGGAATGGCAGTCCTGGAATGGCACTCCTGGAATGGCAATCCCATAATGGCAACCCTGGAATGGCAATCCTGAAATGGAAATCCCGGAATGGCCTGGAATGGCAATCCTGGAATGGCCATCCCAGAATGGCAATCCCGGAATGGCAGTCCTGGAATGGCACTCCTGGAATGGCAATCCCATAATGGCAACCCTGGAATGGCAATCCTGAAATGGAAATCCCGGAATGGCCTGGAATGGCAATCCTGGAATGGCCATCCCAGAATGGCAATCCCGGAATGGCAGTCCTGGAATGGCACTCCTGGAATGGCAATCCCATAATGGCAACCCTGGAATGGCAATCCTGAAATGGAAATCCCGGAATGGCCTGGAATGGCAATCCTGGAATGGCAATCCCGGAATGGCAATCCTGGAATGACAATCCCGGAATGGCAATCCTGGAATGGCAATCCTGAAATGGCAATCCCAGAATGGCAATCCCAGAATTTTCTTCTTCGGACACATCAATCCCTGCTTTGGCATGGCACAAATGCCATTGGTCACTCGTGTCCTTCTCGTGGGGACAAAACTCTCTGGGGCTGGGCTGGGCACTGACTGTGTCCAGTAATTCCGGAGAATTACCTGACAGAGTTTGCAGCGTTATCAGATCATGGAATCGTGGAGAGTTTGGGATGGGAGGGACCTTTAAACTCATCCAATCCTTCAAGGACCAGGGACACCTTCACCAGGTTGCTGAGGGTGAACATTTCCAGGGAAAGGTGAAGCATTCCAGGCTGGGAACTGCAGTGGATGGAGAAGATCCCAAGGCAGAGCCCCAGCAGAGCCAGGAGCTGTGGGTGCCATTTCCTGTGGGGCCAGGAGACACCACAGCAGCTCCCTCAGGAGAGGTGGATTGGGAAAATACCCCACAGCCTTTTTTCCAGCTGGAAATCTTTCCCTGAATCTGGAATAAAAAAAGATTTCCCCCAAGGAAATCCATGGATATCACAGGGTGCTGGTCCGGCTGTGCCTCAATCCCCCTGGAATGTGCAATCCTGGGCAAAGCAAGGGTTTCTCCTTGACTCTGCCGCTCCCTCTGGAGGTTATTCCCAACCCAGTGCATTTCTTACAGCAAAGGAGGTTTCCCAGTCCCTGGATAAGATCTTCCCTGCCCTCAGCGGAGTCATTAATTCCATCTGCTGCAATCCCACTTTAATTGGGTTAAATTAGTGCACACCAGTCCCGGGAGCAATGGAATAAAGCTCTTCATTGTGTGAGGATACCGAGTGCTGGGCGGGATACTGGTCCTTATCTCTTATCTCCTGCTCTGTCTCCCAGTGCATCCTGTCTCCCAGTCATTCCCGGGGCCAGCATTCCAGCAATCCCCAGTTCAACACTCCACGTTGCGTTAAAACCTCGTGATTGTGGCTCGGCTGCCAGAAAAAGCAGAGTTAAAATTAATCAGAGTTTAATCAGATTTAAATCAGATCTAAATCAGAGTTTGATTGCTTGTGTCGTGCCAGGTGTGATGATGATCCCAAATTCTGCATGATGCCCTTTATCCTTATCCCCACGTCCCTTCTCCTAAATTCCCACGTCCCTTCTCCTAAATCCCCACGTCCCTTATCCTAAATCCCCGCGTCCCCCCTGAGCTCCGCTCATTCTAGGACCAAGAGCTGCCCAAGCTGAGCTTTGCCAGGAGCAGCTGGTCCATGGAAAACCCAGCTTTGAGCATGGGGATGGATTAAAGGATTCACTCAGGTGCTCTGCAGTGAGCAGAGGATCCGGACAGGATGATCCAAGCACGGATTGTCCCAGTGCCAGCTCTGCCTTGGAGGACAGCAACAATCCCAAAGAAACCTCGGCTCTCTATTCCAGCTAAGCCAAGACACAGATTTAGACTAAATAATAAATGTCCAAGTCCATTTTCCTGCTTCTTTTCCTTTAATGCATCGTGAAAGGTCTTTGAACACAGTTCCAAGCCCTCTAAACAATCCCACATCCCCCCTCCTCCCGCTCCGATGCACCTGAGCTCCCTTCCAGGAGCCGCCTTGGCTTTGTTCCCAAAAACAACTGGGAAATCTTCCCTTCCATGACCTTCCCATCCTTTTCCAGAGGACCCTTGCTTGGGCCCAGCCTGGGATCGAGACATCCCCCCAGCTCTGCTCCTTTGTTCTTTCAGCGCTGGAATTCAGCTTTAAAAAGCTTTGTCTGAGCGATCGGGGTATTTCTGGCTGCACAGCTTCCAGAGGCTCATCCATGGAAAACAGCAATGGGAAAAACAGATCCAGGAGGTTTTCAGTCATAAAACACAGACATTAAATGCCCTCGGTGACCAGAGTTCACAGGCAGGACGAAAGCTCCCGAAACCATCCGTGTTTTCCTGGTTTTTGTAGGATAATCACAGTTTTCATGGAATATTGGGATAAGATGAAGAAAACAAAGCCAAAAAAACCATGTTCAGTCCTTTAAGATTCTGGCATCCCATCTTCCCGACATCCCAGGTCCCGGGAGGGCTGGAGCTCGGGCTTGGAGGTGCCCAAAGCGAGGAAAAAGGGCAACCCTAAATGAGTTCTGTGTGTTCCCACACAGCCGATGTAAGGAATTGTGTGAGTGCCGAGAGGGAAGTGCAGGGAATTCCCGGCTGTCCTGGGATCCAGGCTGTTGGACAATGACCCCCAGGCAGCTCTAATTGCAGCTGCACTAACGAGCTTTTCCCAAGCTTTTCCCAAGCCCCACATCCCGGCTCTCCCTCTCCTTCCCCCCATCCCATTCCTGCTTCCAGCGCTGTTGTGTTTTCCTTAATTTGCCGTTGATCCAATGACAATCTTTAATTAGGGAACGAGGTGCCACATCCTGGGCAGAGCTCCGGGAGCTCCTGGAGCATCCCTGCCTGTGGAAAAGCTCCCAGGAATATCTGCCTTTGCCAGCAGGGATTGTTTATTTGTGGGAAGCAACGGCCAGAGACCTCTTGTTCCACACTTCCCATTTGTCTCAATCACGGAGCTTTTCCACACCTCGGCGTTCCTGGCAACCAGAGAGTTCCCTCTGGAGCTTTCCTGCCGTTTTCCTGCCGTTTTCCTGCCTCTCCACATCTTCTGAGGGAAGTTTCTGCCTCTCCTCCCGCGCTGTCACCTCTGGGCAGGGGCACGGGGGTGGCTCTGAGCCTCTGCATCCTCCTTGTGCTCCAACAGCAATTCCTGTCCCACTGCTCCATCCCCAGCTCCAGGAAAAAGCAGGGAAGCAGGACAACATCTACCTGTGGATATTTTAATTGATAAGAGAGTTCAGACCTCTTAATTCACGGATTTGGGGACAGATTTGGTTTAAATCTCATTTGTGGTTCATTTTTGGCTGCTGCTGAAGGGTAAATTATGGATTCCAGGACTTTTTCCCATTTTTGGAGCCTTAAAATGGGATTTGAACATCCCCAGGCAGCTCTGGGGACAGCACGCGGTGGCTTTGGGCTGCTGTGGCAGGAAATAGAGGGAAAATTCAGATTAGAATCCGTCATCTCTGGGAAAAAAAGGGAGAAAAGCTTTTTGCCAGTTTGGAGCGTTTCATTTACAGGAACGGAAAAGGTTTTTCCGTGTATTTGGGGGGATTCGGTTGTTTTTGAGGGATAGGATGTGGATTCAAGGATTCATTCCCAAAACCTGCTCCTGTCGCACTTGGAACCCGCCCTGCCTCAGCCTCGAGCTTCCCAGCTCCTCACATCCATGGAGACAGCGCCGCAATTCCCGGGCATGGATTGATATTTACAAGGATAGGAGGGAGCTTTAGGAGCCGCTTAACTCCAGCCGAGCTCAGCTTAAACTCCAGAATTCCTGAGGTTGGGAATCCCGAGGCTGCCGGAGCTCAAAGACGATTTCCTGACCTCTGCTGCCTTTCCCATTCCTGGGGAGATTTTGTTGGAAAAGCAAACTGGGATTGCAGCTGGAGCATCGCAGCTCCCGGCCCGGAGGATTCCTGGGCTCATCCCTCCTGGAAGCAGTGGGAGGGAGGGAAAATGGGAATTCCACGCAAATCCGTGGATGCGGGGCTGAGCCCGAGCTGGGGCGGCTCCACTGAGTATTCCCTGTGGATTCCCTGCGGATTCCCACTTTTCCATGGAAACGGAGGCACCGGGACGTCCCTGCTAAAGCCATTCCCGAGCTCCCTTCCAGCCCCTCGCACTCCGTGGTTTTCCATAGGAAACTTCGCTCCAGAGCCCAGCGTTCGCTCCGGGTTTTATGGGATTGCACAATCCAGGGGCTGCTCCAGCGGTTTTGGAAAGGGGGAATTTTACTTTATTTCGTTTCATTTCATTTTATTGTTATTTAAGTTTTTATGTTTTTTCTATTTTTTTTCTTTTTTATTATTTTAAATTTTATTTGTATTTTTGTCTTTTAATTTATTTGCCTTTATTTTATATTTTTTTATTTCTTTCTTTTCTTTTTCATTTTGATTTTTTATCTTACTTTTCATTTTATTTCTGTCTTATTTTTGATTTTTCTTTCATTTTTTATTATTTTTCATTTTCTTTTTCATTTTACTTTTGCTCATCTTTTTATCTTCTTCTTCTGTTTAATGTATTCCTTTTTTATTTTATTTCACATTTTAAATTTTTAAAATTTTTTTAAATTTTACTTTCTATTTTATTGTTCTTTTGATGTCATTTATCTTTTTAATGTGTTTTATTTATTTTTATTTTATTTTTAATTAATTCATTTCATTCATTTCTAAGTTTTATTTCACTTTATTTCGTTTTATTCCCCCAACCAAGTGGCAAAAATACCTTTAGGAATTAATATTAGGGAAAATTCCTTCCTGGAAAGGGCTGTCCAGAGATTTGTGGCACTTGGGGACATGAGACGTGCTGGGGAATGTTGGATTTGATCCTGGGGGACTTTTCCAACCTTAATTCCCTGATTCCTTATAAAGGCAAAAAGGTCGAGCCCATTGTGGACAAGTTCTGCTTCCAACCCCATATTTTCCATAAAAGATCCCATTTTTCCCCAATCCCTTTTTTTTTGGTTCCAAAAAGCCAGGCCCAAGGAGCTGTTCCTCATTCAGCCGAGCAAAGATCCAGGGATCAGATTTCCCTGGAAAACCCCCTGCATTTGTGCTGGATCCTGGAATTCTGCCCTCTCCAGAACCTCGTGCTGGCCCTTGCTGACATCACTGGGAAGTGTTGGAAAAGCAGCTGCTTCTCCCAAGAGTTTGGGAAAGGTTTTTCCTTTCCTCCAAGCAAGGAAATCTTCCTGAAGCTCCTCGTCCTTCAAGGAAGAGGAGCTGGAAACAAATGGAGAAGGGGAGGGAGATTTTCCTGGCTGGGGAATGTTGGGGGCAGCTCCCACCTCTGATAAAGCAGAGGGAGAAGGGAATCAACCAGTGCCAGATTTCCACTGGAGCTGTTAAGGAATCGTGGAATGATGGAATCCTGGAATGGTTTGGGCTGGGAGGGACCTTAAAGATCATTTCATTCCATGGAACACCTTCCACTATCCCAGGGTGCTCCAAGCCCCGTCCAACCTGGACTTGGACACTTCCAGGGATCCAGGGGCAGCCACAGCTTCTCTGGGAATTCCATCCCAGCCTTTCCTCACCCTCACAGGGAAGAACCTTTCCCAAATATCCCGTCTACCTCCCTTTGCTTCCTTCCTTCCCCAAAAATTCCAGTGCAGGTTGCAGATTCCAGCTCCTCGTGATGGGCAGGGTGGGTCCCTCACCTTCCTGTGGCCTTGTTTTATCCTGCATCCATAAAATATTCCCTGGAATGTCTGTTCCCAAAGTGAATCCCTGCCCGAGGCGATGCATCACTGGATTTTCCTCCCAACCCAAAGCCTCACGCTCAGGATTTGCCTCAAAGCAGAGGGAATTTGGGATGTTCCCTCTGCACGTTTGATCCCAAAGTTTAGGGATTTGTGCTAAAAGGGCTTTGAGGAAGTGAACAGGAAATGGAAATATTCCCATGGAAACGGGGTTTGGAAGTCCTTAGGCAGCTTTAGGGGCAGCACAGGGTGGCTTTGAGGTGTTGTGCCGGAAAACTGAGGGAAAATTATCCCTATGGATCTGGGAAAAAGGTTCAGGAAAGCTCTTTACTACTTTGGCTTTGCGGGACATCAAATGCTTTTCCTTCTGCTGGGTGGAATTTGCTTCCAGGGGGGAATTTTGACATTCCCTCCCCCTCTTTTGCCCTTTTTTTGCTGGAGCATCCAAGGAACCTCCTGGCTTCCGTGAGGTTTCCAGATTTTCTTTTTCCACGATGTAACCTTTTAAAAATTCTTCTCCCCTTCGGAATCTTGGGATGTTTCAGGTTTCCTTGGCCAATCCAGAGCCTCGTGGAGCTCAAGCTGTTCCTTTGAAGCCACAAAAGGCTCAAATGCAACCTAAGGAATTTGCTACCAGAAAGGGTGGAAAATTCCCCCTCCTCCGGGATGTTCCCTGCCGGATTCGGTGGCAAGAAAAGGGGAGGGAAATAAAAAAGGGCAGGAAAATAAAAATGAGGAATAACTCGGCTTTTGGGGCCCAATAAAAACAGGGAACCTTAAAGCAAAAGGGAAAAATGGAAAAGGTTTACAGGGGTTTGAGGAAAGGTCAGATTTTACTGGATTTCCTCCCAGGAAGGTCAGAATTCCAAAGGATTGATCAAGCATTGGTCCCTGCCTGGTCCTGCTGAGCAAAAAGTGGAAGTTGTGGGGTAGAAGTGGTGACAAATCCTGTGAATTTTTAATTTCCTGCAGTTCGTTAATTTCTCTCTCATTGGCTGGAGATAAAGCTGTGCTCAGATCCACAGTGGGGATGTTGGGATGGGGCTCCAGCCCTTGGGGCCCTCTCAAGACATCCATAAATAACTGAAATTTGGAATCAATCTTCCAGCACCGGCTCCTTGAGTTCAACTGGGTTGTGATGGAAAAATGGAAACAGCAGTTTGGGGACAGGATCTGCAGCACTTCCTCATCCCAAACGCTCCTGAGGGGGATTGTTCCTGCTGTTGTCTGGATTCTCCGTTCTGTCGTGCTTTTGACAGAAAAACAATTTCAATCTGATCCAGCTTCTTCTTGATCCCTCCAAATCCAATCCCAAAACCCCATCTCACGTGGAATCATGGAATGGTTTGGGTTGGAAGGGACCCCAAAGCTCATCCAGTTCCACCCCTGCCATGGCAGGGACACCTTCCACTGTCCCAGGTTGCTCCAAGCCCTGTCCAACCTGGCCTTGGACACTTCCAGGGATCCAGGGGCAGCCACAGCTTCTCTGGGAAGCCTCTTCCAGCACAGGAATCCTCTCCCTTCTGGCAAAGCCCTGATGAACTCAAACACCTGTCCCGATGCATCCCAGCAGCTCCAGGAGCCCCTCCGGGCAAACCTCGGCACAAGGAGAGGCAGGAGAGGGAATTCTTGGCTGCTAAAAATATTCCTGGGGGGAAAATCCTGCCTCAGCCCCTTTTGGTGACACGATCCCAACTCCGCACTTCTCCGTGGCTGCGGCTCCTGCCAAAGGCTGAGCTGGAGCTCCTGCTCTGTGCTCCGGCTCTGGCTTTTGCTGGTTTTCCTTGGGAGCAATCGGGATTTGCACGTTCAGACAACCTCCTGATGCTCCTCTGGCAGCGGGCAGGGCTGGATGCAGCGTAGGAAAGTTCCTTTGTCTCCTGTTTCCATTTTTCTTGGAAGGGAGGGCAGCGTGAGAGGCGGCGGCCGAGGAACAGCGGGCTCGGATCCGCCGGCCAGATTCCTGCATCCAGCAGCTGAAAGCAGGGAAAGGGATTTATCCTTGGTTGGAGCTTTGGCTTGGAGGCCGTGGCTGTGATGGGTGCTGGCTGGAAAACTCCAGGGAGGATTCCCCTCCAGGGGCAGGAGCAGCAGTGCCAGCGGCTGGATCCGGACTGGGATGGGGAGAGGGATGGAGCAGTGGGATGAGCATGGGAAGCAGTCACCCAGCAGGAATTCAGCTCCCCAGTGGCACCCCAAATCCTGGGACAGTGGTACCCAAATCCTTTACTGCTCACTGACTCCCTCAAATCCCCAGCTGCCGGAGATTCCCAGCTTCATTTGGACTAAAAATGATGGAACTGGAAGCCCAAGGAAACGTTGTCAGAGTGAGGAGAGAATAGCAAATCCACCCTTTTGTCCCCCAGTGGAATTATTTGGAAGGCAGCATGGCTTTGCCTGGCGAAGTCTGACTCAGGAATTTTGCCTCCTTGAGGCTGGCAGGGCTGGCAGCGGGACAGAAACGTTTGCTCCAAGAAAACTTGGCAGAAAGCAGGATTTCCAAAAAAAAAAAAAAAAAACAAAACAACCCAACCCAAACAAGAAATGGAGTTAATCCCTTCATTTTCTCTGTAGCTTTTCCCTCCCGAGCTGCCTTTCCCTGGCCTGCCTGGGTGTGTTACGGATCCCAGGTGCCTCCTAGCAATTAAGTGGAGTTAAAATTCCTCCCTGACCTTGGGTTTATCGAGCGTCACAGTCGGGTTTGGCATCTGTCAGGCTGCTCGGAACAGCATCCCGCGTGCCGGGGCTCGTTCCCGACGCCCGGGGGCACAGGGGGATCGGGAGCAGGTGGGACCGGGAATAATGACGGAGGCGGGAGATGCTCCCGTGGAAACGCGGAGCCGCGGGCTGCTGGAAAATCCAGAGGGAGCAGCCAAAGGAGGAGGGGTTGGTAGGCGGCCATCCCCATACAGACACTCCCAGGAGGTACCTGTCCCTTTGGCTCAGCCTTTGGAATTCTTCATCCGTGTGTGGAGGAAGAGCTGGCTCTTCCTCACCTCTTCTCCTGAGGGAGCGTGGAGAAGTCCAGAGGTGGGGCAGCCAAGGAATCATGGAATGGTTTGGACTGGGAGAGATCTTAAAGATCATCCCATTCCCCCCCTGCCGTGGGACACCTTCCACTATCCCAGGGTGCTCCAAGCCCCATCCAACCTGGCCTTGGACACTTCCAGGGATTCAGGGGCAGCCACAGCTTCTCTGGGCACCCTGTGCCAGGGCCTCCCCACCCTCACAGGTATCCATGTGTCCCGGGAGATAAATCTTCATCCCAAATATTCCCCTGGTGGTATTTCCGATGGTGGCTGGGACTGGTTTTCCCCTGAAGAAGTAGAAAATGGGATTTTCCAGCTGCCTGTGCTTGATGCCCGTGTCAATCCCAATGGGATGACATCCAGAGGCTTGGGTGAGATCCCATGTCAATCCCAATGGGATGACATCCAGAGGCTTGGGTGAGATCCCATGTCAATCCCAATGGGATGACATCCAGAGGCTTGGGTGGGATGATCATCTCGGCTTTGTATGGCTTCAATAATCTTTAGATCTGGAAAAAAGTAAAGGACCCTGGGACAGTGCCCTGGGATTTGGCTGTAAAACCAAGGAGTCGCTTTAGGTCCCTGTGTCCCACCCCATCCTCATGGCAGGTGGCTTCTTGTAAGGGGAGAGGGCTTGGGAGAGGGGAATATTTCTCAGGAATAAAATAAGTAGGCAGCAGAGGATGCAAAATTGGCCCAGATTCCCATAATCCATCCAAACCTGGCATTTTTTAGACTCTGTGTGGTGGGAAATGTCCTCTTTTCAGGTGAGGGAATGGACCCTCTTCTCCCACTCCACAAAACCCTCCGGGGCTTTCCCAGGAAACCAGTTCAAATGACCATGGATTTGTAAGTGAAAACCTCCCCTGACCAAACTTTACGTTTTCATTTCCTCTGTAAAACTGGGAAATCACCGCGTTTTTATTGGGAATCAACTGCTCTGCCCCAGCTCGGAGCAGCGAGTCCTCCCTGGGCAGAGCTGCTGCTCCATCTGTCCAAAGGGAGCAAAAATTCCAACCCAAACCTTTCAAAAATATCCCAGCAATGGCTTGTTTTGGCCGGATTGCTGCCATGAGCTCGCTCCAAGCTGGCAGGGAAGTGGGGAAGATCTGCTGGAGCAGAGTGGATGTGGGCGAGCGCTGGAGAAAGGAGAAGCCTTGGAAAGTTTGGGTGGATTTGGAGGAGAGCGGCTTTTTGGGGTGGTGTGTGGAGGGAAAAGCGACTTTTCCATGGATCCAGCTGAGCCTGAAGCCTCCTAACGGGCCAAGATGGCACTTAAGGAATTCTCAGATTCCTCCTGCTGTAGTGGATAATAATCCCATAAATAAACCCCTTTTCCTCTATGGAAGCAAAGCCTTGAAAAAACACATTTTGTGATGAAAGATTTCAATTCTCCAGCTCGGGCTGGTTCCAAAAAATCCCTTTTCCCCCTTTTCCCCTTTTCCTTGATTTCTGTTCTTCCACAACGCTTTTAAACGAAATGATACCAGCAGCGGGAGAGGAGCCGAGCGGATCGTGCCAAGCCCTGTCCAAACAACCTTGAGCTGCTCCCGGCTGGATCCTGGAATTCTCTCCCGCTGGCTGATAACGTGAGCGTGATTCACGCTCTGGCAAATCGCGGTGTCAGCTCTGCTCAGGCCCTCACAGCTCCTTTGACGTGCTCCTTTGTAATGCAATTCCCTTGGTTTTTCACGGGAATCGTTGGGAAAGCTGCCGGGAAAAGAGGAATGGGTGGGAGAGTGTGGATCTTGGGGGTTGAAAATGCTCCGAGGTCGCGTTTTGCCATCCAGGATCTCTCAGACAGCGCTGGGATTTGGGAATGATGCCTTGGATGGAGCCACCCCACAGCATTTCCCTGCGTTTCCCACCTGGCTAGGACAGGATTTCCCTGGATATCGTGGTTAGGAGTTGTTAAAGCTGTGCAGGGATGGAAGAACCACAAAAATTGGCTTTTCCCAAAGTGTTGCTGCTGTTCTCTGATCCCATCGCTGGCTCCGGTGACTCCAGCAGGAATTTTGCACCCGTTCAGTGCCGTGGCTGGGTGGCACCAGGGTCCCTTCTGCATCCAAGGAGATGGATTTTGGAGTGCAGCGTTGGGAATGGAGGTGCTCCTCGGGGTTGTTTTTCAAAGGTCACGTCGCTCCGGCCGCCTGCAGGAAATTATTGTGCCCCAACGCCAGGAGCTGAGACAGGGGAAAGAGAAATCCCTGGGAAACAAAACAAAGGGAAAGATGAGAGTCCTGAGAAATCCAGGCTGTCCCTGAGCGAGGCAGTGTGGATGGAAGGGAAATTCTGGTCGGAACAGTTTTGTTGAAGGGAAGAAGAAGGACACGGATCCTGTGCCGCTTCCCTCAGGCACCAAAGGGAAAAACATCCCGAAATACCTGGAACATCACAAAACCTTCCAAATTCCCACTGGGGAATGGCAGTACCCTTGGTTTCCTTTGAAAAGGTCAAAATGCCACAATAATTGAGATGGATTTGGTCTGGGTGAGGCTCCGTACTCCCCCAAAACAGGTTTTTCCCATGGCTTTTCAGCTCATCCAGCCTCCAGTTTTTTCTTGGAGCTGCCCTCAGAGTGTTCCCCCCTCCAGGTTCACTGGAATTTGCAGTGATCCAAAAAAATCAGTTGTTTTTCCAGCCCCCCACCTGAGACTGGGATGATTTACTGGGAGTTGGGATTGGCAAAGTGCTGAGTGGTGATTTTTGTGCTGGAAAAGTCCCCTTTTTCCATGGGAATTGGGCTTTTGAGCTGGAATTGTTGGGAACAGCAAATCTTCCATGGTTTATTGGTCTGTGCTGGATTTGGCCAGGGATTGGCATCTCCATGGCTGCTCCAAGGGATTGTGCTGGGTCCCAGAGCTTGGAGATGGTATTTTCTTGATTAAAGCATAATAAAATAAAATAAAATAAAATAAAATAAAATAAAATAATAAAATAAAATAAAATTAAAATAAAATAAAATAAAATAAAATAAAATCAAATAAAACAGAATAAAATAAAATAACCCAAGAAAATTTAGAACTATATTGTGCAAAATAAAATCTATGACTTTTCNAAAATAAAATAAAATAAAATAAAATAAAGTAAAATAAAATAAAATAAAATAAAATAAAATAAAATAAAATAAAATAAAATAAAATAAAATATAAAATAATGAAATAAAACAGAATAAAATAAAATAGCCCAAGAAAATTTAGAACTATATTGTGCAAAATAAAATCTATGACTTTTCCAAGCATTCCCCACTTCCAGACTGGTGAAATTCCAGCCAACCTTCAGCAGCATCCCTACATCTTAAGTGATGGGAGAACACAAACCCTGTCATGGAAAAAGTGGGGAAAAAAGGCATTTCCAAAGCTTCCAAAGGGTGATGGATATCCAAAGAAAATTGGGCTGTGGCTGCTGGAATCGTGCTGGGAAAGTTGACGTGACCTGGCTGGGTCGTGGTTGAATCCTGTCCTTTCTCAGCCCCCAGTGAAGGAATCAGAGATGCTTGGACAACATCCTGGGAAGGGGCTGGATGTGTCCCTCTGTGGGGTTTGTTTGCTCTAGTCGGGGGCGAAGTTTCTGGAGTGTTTTGGAAGCATTTCCCAGTGTGTCCTTCGGCCGCTCCTCACGGAATCCTCATTTTTCCCGGTGACCCTCTGTACTGCCCGTGGCCTCTCCTCCTTCCCTCATCCCTCTCCCCTTGGCAGCAATGGTGTCAACAAAACTCTGCTCCCAAAAATGCAGCCTGACCCTTTTCTGCCCGATTTTGGGGGCGTTTTTTTCCCTGCTGCTGTCCCAAGTCTCTGGATGGATGGATGGATGGATGGATGGATGGATGGATGGATGGATGGATGGATGGATGGATGGATGGACGGATGGATCTTGGCTTTGATGTTGAGTTTTCCTGGCTTGTTCTGGGATCACACTGGGGTTTCCTGGGAGCCTCGTGGATCCCAATTGTGGGAAGTTGGGGTCAGCAGCTGGGGCTGCTCCCCCTCAGCAGGGCTCTGCCATGTGTGGGGAGAAGGGAGCTGCTGACGGAAAAACTCCTCAAGGAATTCTGTCTGAGACAGAGAGAACGAGGCTGGATGGGAGGACTGTGCTTTGAGCTCAGATCCCTGGTTTTGGGGTGGAGCTCCTGGATTATGTGGGAATGCCCCAACCCACTCCTCTCCACGTTGTTGGAGGAGCGTGTTCTTGGATGACATTGGAACTCGGAGCATTCCCCCAGGGATTTCCTTGGAGAAGCAAAGCTCAGCCTCTCAGTGATGGGCTCCTTGTCCATGTCCAAGGTTTCATCAGATCCCTGTGGCTGCTTGGGAAGGGAGCTCCACCACGGCATTCCCAGGAGGATCCTGCCATCATTCCAAGCGTAAGGAGAACGATCCAAGCCAGGAGGCAGCAGATCCAGGCTCTCTCCACTCTGAAATGACGGCGTCGGTTGTGGGATCGAGAGGACAAGAACTGGGATGAACTCTCTCCAAAAGGGTGGAGAGAACGCCCAGGGGATGGTGGCACGGATTTGGCTTTCTCCAGACAGCTGGGAGCAGCCAGCTCCACACACTCCGAATTATCCTGCTGGGCGACTTCCAGTGTTTGGTTCCCATTGAATTCCTGGCCCCGGAGCGTTATTGTCAGGATGCTTTTGTCTGACTCAGGCCACTCCAATCCCACCCCAAAGTGTCTCCCAGCCTCCTCCCAGACAGGAGCACAGTGGCTGCTGGGTTTCGAGGAAGCCTCTTGCTTCCCTGTCCCTTCTCCCTCGGCTTTTCCTCACCCCCCTGCTTTTGGGGCAGGCTGGAGCCCATCCATGGGATCTTGGAGCCGATCTGCTGCTCTATTGTTTGACTGCTTCCTAACCAGCTTTCGTCTGGTTGCTTTTTGGGGGTGGCTCAGTAGGAGCTGTTCTCAAGGAGACACTCGGAGAATCCCAGAAAATCGGGAAAATGTGGCTGCTGGAAGTGTCAGAGCCCTTTAATGGTGCCAGACATGCCCTTTCTGCTCCCTCTCCTTCGCCATCCCGCTCTCTCTGGGTTGGTTTTTCCAGGAATTCTCCAGGCTTTAAATAGCAATTCCAGCATGGCAGCAGCTGGTGAGGAGCTGAGCCCACCCCCTGTAGCCCAGCCTGACCACACTCCATGGGAATCCCTGGAACTTGGCCACCAGAGGCCCTTCGGGAAGGGCAGAGCTACTGGAGAGCCACCAAGGAGACACCCAAAGCCACCCCAACCTTCCCCACCCAGTGAGTGTTTCCCAGCTTTGAAACTGGGAATGGGCTTGGGATGGGAGGGTTGATAGTCCCAAACATCCCCACGTGACCTTTGCAGAGGCTGCAGATCTGTGGGATCACAGGATCATCAAGGTTGGAAAAGTGCTCTGAGATCACTGGATCCAACCTGGGACCGATCCCCACCTCACCAGGAGATGCCACAGAAGGAATTCCTGCGGGAATGACTGGACCAGGAAGTCCTTACAAGTGGCAACAGAGGAATTTCCTTCCAACCTCCCACACCTGCCCCTCTCCATTGGCCTCCTTTGGAGATGGGACACTCATCTTGCTGGGACAGAGGTTGTGTCCAGAAGGGACCCAGGATCCATCATTTCCCAGCTTTGGGAATGAGCAGAGGGCTCGTAGCTCCCCTGCAGCCAACCCTTTGGAAGCCAGGATTGAAAGGAGACACAAAGAAAACAAAGGTGTGTGATGTCTCCTGCAGCCAGGCAGGATTTATTCCATAAATTTCCACATGGAATGAGCCCTTTAAGTGCTGGCACCACTGCAGAGCTCTGTGGGAGATGCAGAGGCAGCAACAAGACCAAGACCCATCTGCAAGGTGTGCTCACCTTGGTGGGACACCCTGGAAGTTGTCCCTAAAACCTCCCTGAGGATGGATTTTAGGGAAAAGGATGGATGTGCCCCAAGACGTTGCTGTTGCTGGAGGGGATTTCAGCCCCTGCTGCTCCAAGCTCACACATCTGGAGGGAGCAAGCCCACACCACAGAAGCCCTTCACCCTCCCAGGTGTCACCTTGTCCTTTTTTGGGGTTGTCCACCCCAAATTCCAAGGCTGGGGGTTCTCCCATGCCCTCTTTGAAGGGATGAAGCTCCCAGATGGGAAGCCTCCAAACTTTACTGCGGTTTTCCAGCGCCGCTGGGAGGCTGTGGCCGCCCAAGAGCAGCGGCCAGTATCAAACATCTGGGTCTGATATCTCTGTTTACCACAGGCTTGTTGGGAGCCACATTCGTGGCACGTGAAGTCATCTGGCGTCCTCTGGAGATGCTTCCCTGCAGCCCAAAGTGGCTCCCTCGGATCTGCAGCGCTCCCGCCCCTCATCCCGCTCGGTCTTTGCATCCCTTTGGCTGCGAGGAGGCGGAGGGAAAAAAAAAGCTGTGTTGATTCGAGCATTGTGTGAAAGTATTTTCCCATCGTTTTCCATGAAAAGCATGATTTAATTAACATTTTTAGATGTTTATTATTGAAGAAAGCCTGCGCTGCTGCCGCCGCCTGGGTTGGGTTTTTTTCCTTTTTCCCTCGGTTTTCCCCAACTTGTGTTTGTTGTGAAAGAGTTCAGCCACATTCCGTGGGATAGCTGGGAGGGAGGGGGATGGATGGATGGATGGATGGATGGATGGATGGATGGATGGATGGATGGATGGAGAGCACCCACCCATCCTAACTTGCCCCACCTGGGAATTCTTGGGGTGTCAGCTCGGTGTGGTTGGTGTCCATGCCTGGAATAAGTCAGGAATAGCTTCAAATGGCCTTTAGATTCCCAGACTGGCATTTTTTTGGTGGTTACACTACAGGTGCAAGCAGGATCCATGCATTGACCTTCTTCCCATGGTTCTCATGGAATCTGAGAACAGTCTGGGCTGGAAGGGACCTTTCTGATCCGACACCTCTGGTTTAAGCAGCATTTCTTGGGATTTACTGCTTTTAAATCGCTGGTTCTTGGCTCTAGGAAAAGGGATTTTTGGGATACGTGCTTCCAAAGGGAGATCACCCAAACCCAGGAGAGGAATCAAGGTCGTGCTGAGGATCTGATGTCCTGACCTGGGAAAGGGATTTGGTTTAAGGGATTTGGGGCTGTAAGGGACAGTGCCAGCCTGGTTCCTGATGGGATATGCAGATCCAGTGGACAAACCCCCTCTATCCATCCCAGCAGGATGAGTGGAGGTGTCACCACTGGCTTGGCAGTGGAGGCAGATCTCAGGATGCCAGGAGATCTGTCCGAGCTCCTAGGAGTTACTTTCCAATTTTACAGAAGGAATGAAAACGTAAACCTCGGTCAGAGGAGGCGTTCCCACTTAAAAATCCCACCTAACCCGGCTTCCTGGAAAAGCCCCTGTGGATTTTGGGGAGTGGGAGAAGGGGGTCCATTCCTGATCTCCACTAAACATGACTTGACCTGATTTTGAGGGTCCAGCAAACCCCATTCAGGTTCCTGACTCAGTTTTCCTGGAGACCCCGTGGTCTCCGAGGAGGTCAGTGACAGATTTGTGCCATTGTCCAGCCTAAAAGGCACAAATTCGGCTGCTGGCTCTTGAAACCAAGTAACATCTTCAGGTGACAGGTTTCAGGTCTGGATAGGGAATGCTTAGGGCCAAAAAAATCCAAAATTGAGGTCCAAAGTCCATTTTTGTCTCCAGGGCTCTGCCCAAGGAGGGGTTGGTGGTGGTTGCAGGGTTGTCCTTGTGTACCAGTGCCAGGGATGGGGGTTTTGCTGCACTGTGGCTTTACTTAAAAAAAAAAACAAACCAAAAAAAAAGGAGAAAAGAGAAAGAAAATCCATTTTTAGCCCTTTAAGCACATCCTTAACCTCACACCAGCTCCGGAGGCTCCCCCGCACCAGCACTGGGGCTTTGCTCATCAGGAAAGTAAACATGGGCTTTAGGGCTCTGAAACAGCTTAAATCCCAAAAAACCCGCCCTGGAGGACAGGGATAAACAGTGCTCCAATGTTATCGTTTGTGCAGGGGGAGCTGGACGCGGCCACAACCGCAAGTGGTTCCTCCCCAGCCCGGGAAAGGGCCTGGGAGTTTGGCCGGGAGCAGCTGGAGCAGGGAACGGATTTGTTTGGCATCTTCTGCCCTTATAAACAGCCCCCCATCTTCTGGGGGGCCTCATCTCAGGGGTGACTGCAGGGTGGGTGCTGGTGGCTCCTTGGTCCCACCAACCCATCAGCAGGATGGGTTTGGAAAACTCTCTCTCCAATTCCCCGATCCTCCGCAGCCGGCGCCGCTTCCAGAGGGTCCCAGAATGGGTTGCAGTCAGCTCTGGCTGGGTGGGAGCCAATCCTGAGGAGGCCCTGGGCTCCATGTGGGGTTTTGTGCTGGTTAATGGTTGGGCTGGATGATCTTGGAGGTCTTTCCCAGCTGGAATGATTCTGGGATTGTCTGGGTCAGTCCATCAAACCTGCGCTGGGAGCTTGCGCCGCTCTGCTCCGGGAGACGCCGTAGGAAGCAGGGAAGGTGTGTGCACATATTTATATCCCAAAAAAATCCCAGTCCTCGGAGGCTGGAGTTGCAGAGGGGCCCTCTCCTCGTGTCTCTCTGGGGCTAAAGATAGCCCTGAGTGCAGCTGAGCCGTGAATCAGGAGGAAAAAATGTGGGGCAGCTCCTGAACGGAGCAGGGAACGCTCCGAGACTCAGCTGCTCCCAACCCCACTGTGCCAGGGAGGAATCGGGGCTCCAGCCCTGCAGACACCACAGCTGCTCCCGATCCCGCTCCAGAGGCTTTGGGAAAGGCTCCCAAACCCCCAGGATTGATTGATTGATGGATTGTGGGGCTGGGGTCTCAGCGGGGTTAAATGAGGGGGAGTGCTGGGGGCTGTCCCCGGGGGATAGAGCTGGTGCTGGGAGCAGGGATCCAAGTGGTTAAATGAGGAATTCCCAATCCATGGATATGCACACGCGTGTGCTTGGTGTGACATCAGTGTGTGCTGGGACAGGGGTGACCACAGGCACATGGCTGTGGACATGCTGAGGGTCACTCATGTCCATGGACACTGATGGTCACTCATGTGCATGGACACACTGATGGACACTGAAGGACACACATGTCCATTATACATGGATGGACACACTGATGGTCACTGATGGACACGTGTCCATTATACATGGATGGACACACTGATGGTCACTCGTGTCCATGGACACACTGATGGACACTGATGGACACACGTGTGCATTATGCATGGATGGACACACTGATGGTCACTGAAGGACACACATGTGCATGGATGCATTGATGGACACACGTGTCCATTAT
>VZRV01004060.1:0-25855 GCA_013398115.1 Falcunculus frontatus | reverse complement strand
CTCAAGAATTCGTCAAGGCTGTGAGGATGAAAGCTATTCTAAATTGGGAGAGAAGCAGTTTGGAAAATGAGATAACAAGACAGCAAGAAAGTAAATAAAGAGGGACTACACCATCTTGGACTGGAACCAATCAGGTTCTCTGAAAAGTGCATGCAAGGTGTGTGGACAATACGGAGGATCCAATTGAGTCATACGAGATCGCGTGAACTACAGCTGCAGAAATGCATAAGAATCATGTAATGTAGACAATAAAGGCTCTCTTGCGAAAACACATTGGTTCATTGTTCAAGGGTCCCGTTCTCCCGCAGTGTTGCACGGTGTCTGCTTGGGGGAAGGAGAGTATGTACTTTCAAGATCTTTTTGACATGTCAGTGTATTGAATCAAAGTAAGATCCACAGTAAGGCTGAGCATATCCAATGCAACTGTGTTGTGAACATGCATATCTTGCAGAACATGGGCATCTGTTTCAGTTAAAAGAAATCTTAGTGGAAATGCTAGCTTTTGCTGTAGGAGTAAAAATTACATGGAGGATGCTGGAAATAATCCACAGAGCAGTATTGTGACACAGAACACATCCTTCTGATATGTGACTAGTTCAGACCAGGTCTGCCTTTGGGGGCATACTCTGGGCAAGAAATATGATACTGAGATTTGGCCTTCAGTCTGACACTGAGACTGTTCTTGTAAAGCCATCATTTTACAAACCTAGAGAAATAACTGTCTGAAGAATAGGTGAATCCCTCCCATTTACATACAACTAGTAATGCTTTTTCCTAAGGATTTTAAGAAAACTTTGCTTTGTATCACCCGATGAAATTTAACTTTTCTGTGTTTTACAGATCTATTGTAGTCCTATGCTGGGTTACTACAGTGTATTTATTTTACCTGAGAAGCTTGTGTATTTGTCATATGCATTTCCAAAAATGTACTTAATTTTTTATTAGTTCCTGTGCAGAATGAAGGGTATGCTAAAATGGATATGTGGGCATGGTAAGATTCCAAACAAGTTGATCCACTGATGTACACTAGCACATATATGCTGTTGTTAATCCTAGTGTTTGCTTCAGCATAAAATGATGGATATATCCGTAATTTGAAGTACAATGTGATACAGAGACATCCAAGGTACAAAATCAGTTTGCTGCATCACACAGCAGAACATTAGGCAGGGATAAAATTTTGAATCTCAAAGGTGTTTTCTTGGTAGGACTTTAAGCTTTCCTGTATAGGAATAAATGCGTTAATATCTAAGCAGTCTAGCATCAATAATGTTAAATCCTTTACTGTGCTTATCAGACCATGCATCTCATATATTTTTGTGGGGTTTTTTTAATCTTTCTGATGTTTTCTAAGTGCTACTAAGCTCTTGAAATGTGCAAGTGTCTCTGATCATTTTCTGTGGATATTTAGATTCTTTCTCATGCACAACTGATGAAAAACTGATGGAGAATAGCAGTCGAAGATTTTTTTTGAAACTTAATATATTTTTCAGACTGTATTATCAATTCTTTTAATGTGAGTAAAGTCTTATGAGGTTTTTGGAATTTTCAACAATTATTTTAGTGCTTCAGCAAGTTTTGGCACTTGTGGTTTTATGTGCTAGAATGCTCAGCTACCTGAGAACTAAAATATCATATTGCTATAATCATAATACTTTAAGGAGGTAGAGTCTTGGACTACCTGTAACTGCAGTAGGTAAAACCTGGTTGGTTATCAGAGGCTTTGAGAATTTCTATGGCTTTTAAATTCTGCAGTGAACTTGCTTTCCCGTAATCTCTTGGTGAACATTCTATCTTGCAACTTAAAATGCTTGGCAGTCTGGTATCTCTACCTTGGCTGGTAACCACCCTGAAACAGGATTTCTAAAAGCCTTTTGAGCACCCAGTAGTAGAATACCTTTTTTGCCCACCCAGTAGTAGAATACCTTTACATCTTAAGATGTAAGCTAAGTGTGAATGAAGAGTGATGAAGATTTAAAAATAGGAAGGAAAGTGAATTGTAGGTCACAGTCCTACCCTTATGAACTCACTTTCCAATTAAGGTATTGTAAAATAGCTGTAAACAGTCAAACTCCTCTGAAATAAATTATTAAATATTAAACAGTGGACTAATATGCCACACTGAAGACTCAGTATCTTAGAAGCTGCTCTCAGTCCCCAGGAAGGTGGAAGGGAAGTCTTGATGGGAAAAGAAACCACTGCACTTAGATTTCAAACCAAGAGTGACAAAACTTTTATGGTTTTTAGGCAGCCAGCTATCTCTGAAGAGGACTTAAAAAGGGACCAAAAGAATCAATAAACCCCCAAAGGGTACTTATCTTGTAAAAATGTGTAAGCATTCAGTTTTTGTTTTTTTAACATATGTAGCTTAATAGAAATTAGAATTTTTGTTTGTATTTCCTTATTTTGATGAAATTTTCTGCACTGCTTACTCTCTGATAGTCATGAAACTATGAGTTAATTCTTCCTGGAATAATTTAAAAATCCCAGCTGCAAAGATTTTCATAAAGATATACTGCAATAGACAGCCAATGTTACCTGGTTCCAGTGTCTGAACTTACAAGTGATTACCTTCATGAGTTTGCTTATGCTTGGCAGTAGTTCTACTGAACATTTATTTTCATTCTCTCTTCATTCTCAGTTTTAGAATTCCTGTAAACGTGAGCACAGGTAAGTTATTCTTAGGCCCCGCCTGCTCAGTTACATCAGTGACTTCCTGGACCCAAGTATTCAGTCGCTAATAGTCAAAAACATCACTGGGAGAAAAAAAGACTTTGATCTGGAGGCTGGCATTTGTTTTTTGAAATGACAATAGATGCCTATAATGGTAAAGGAAAGAATGCAGATTGGGAGCTCTTTAACACCTAATGGTTTCAGAACTTTGGAGATAAATGAGGGACCTTTAATTTGATTTCTGAGCAACTGAGTAGCCAACACAGAGTAGAAGTGTTTGTGTATTCTGAACTTTTAGTTCTGTGTTCATCAAAAGACAAAAGGTGGAATTGGGGTGTCTGTCCTTTGTGTCTAATGACAAACCAGTGGAAGTTATACAATCAGTGAGAAATTTATTTGGTGATAAGTATAAGAAGATGGGAAGTGTGGAAGGCTGGCAGCTCTCATTCCCCTGGAAGGGTCAGAGATAAGCAACTTCTTCTTGGCTATGGCGAGATCCCAAGATGCCTTCATGGTAACAGCCTGTACTGGTTTCTGCCCCGCCCCCACCTTCCCCATAAAAAGCCCCCTCCTCTGGCACTGACCAGGGAGCCCTCGTCCCTGGCCCCCCTTTGCAGGGGGGTTGGACAATAAAGGCTCCCTCTGTGGAACTGCCAGACGAGGCTCCTGTCTCTCTGTCCCCGAGGTCACCTGGGACGATTTCACAAAGAGCTGGATCACAAGAGCTGAAATCACTCGTAGCAGAGAATTGCTACACATTTGCCGAAATAGTGCGTCGCCAGGGAGACTTTCTTGCACCCCTGGAAGGGCTGTTCCCTGCAGGATGCTCTCTCTAGGAAGCTCGCAGCGTACCGGTGCTGGTAAACGCCCGGATCCCCTATGACAGGGAAGAAATACAAGGAAAATATTTTTTATAGACTTGATCTTAACATGTGATATAAGTGCTTACAGAAAAAATGTGTTCAAAGAACGTTTTTTGACCTATTGGAGTCCTCCAAGTTTCAGTTCTTGGCTCCTTCTCTTTGTCATTGTGTATTTATGATATTGATCCACTCTTCCAAAATGCAAAGTGTGATCTCTCTGGGGGCGGAGCAATTATTAATAGGTCAAATAAATATTTACATAGCCTTTCATATCAAAATCCTGTGTGAGTTGGATAATTTACAAGATTGTGATAAACTGGACAGAGTTGTTTTGAATTCAAAACAGAAAGCTTGAATGTTTGCTGTACAACTCTGCATGGTTCCTTTTTGATGAATACTTTGGTTTTTGTTGTACATTTAAAACAACTTGGGATACAGTTGTGTTAGCTATGAAAAACTGTTATTATACAGAAGACAGTTAGCAGAATATGTATAGAGGAAAATTTTCTGCAAAATAGACCTTGCTTTAATTTTGCAACCAAGGCAAAAGTTGGAAAGAGTGTTTTACCGCATTTTATTGGCTACTTTAGGCTGAGATGCTTCAATGATAACATACCAGTCAGCTTCCATTCTTGCAATTTACATGTTTGAGATGGAAATATATACAATAGTATATAGGATGGTCTTATTTTTTACCAAAAATAAGTGTTTCAGTGGGAAAAAAGAAGACTCTGTTAAGGCCAGCTCTCATAGAAATACAGAACAGAGGAACCCTTTTCTTCTTTCAATGTCCATGTACTAGATGCACTCTATTTCTTAACTTGAACAGGAGTTCAGGTGGAGTCTACTACTGCTAAGATTCTACTAGTGAGAAATGCTTGGCTGTGCTGGAGAGACTTTGTAAAAGTTCAAGGATTATCAAAACAGAAATGATTCTTGGTATTCCTAGTGGGTCTGGAAGGTTGTAGACTGCCTCTCACATGGTATGATGCCTAAAAGACACACCTATTGGTTTTCGTATTACACTATACAAAGTCAGTGTACAAAAAAGTGAGTCCAGTTTACGTGTATGTCTTGTAATTGATTTGTCATTTGAAAACATCAAGTCCTTTGCAGAAAACATTCCATGCTATCATGGCTTCCTATATACTGAGATCCTGGCTTCCCTGAAGAAGAGTCAAAAGTGAGACTGGCTTCAAGATCTCAAGAGGAACATAAAGTAAAACGTTAAAAAGAACAGTTCCAAGGAGACAGAGGGAAATGGGAAAGAAAGGATGACTTGTCAGTGCATTAGAAGCATATTATTTTCTCACTGTGTTTGGTTCATTATTGCTTGACAGCCCACAGACACTCTAATTTTAAAACTCTATAATGTGATGACCTGCAAAGACAAATAAAGTTATATCCTATACCTTTTGGAGATCAAATAAAATTCTCCAAGTATAGAAAATTTCTTTTAATGCTGTTGAGGTTCAGCCATTTTACACCCATACCAATGTGCATAATCATTACTACAAAGCTTTTAGCAAATTTTTTTAAGTAATAGTCCTTCCTTGTCCTCTGCCTTACACGCTAATACTGTCCTTGAATTTTGGACTCCTTTTGAGTCCCTACAGAGGGATTGTGCATTCTCATTAATTTAATTTTTCTCAAGCTATGTCTTTTCCGAAAAATTTATATGCATATAATGGAACCTGTTGTATCTTATCTCTGCAGTTTTTTCCACTATACCTCGTGTCAGATTTCATCAGACTCACCTTGTTAATAACCTTAAGCAACCTTTCTTGGTCATAAGAGATTATGGCTGCCAAATGATGTCTCTGGGAACACTCTCTCCCCATGTGTTTCCCTTTTACGATGCCATTATCTGTTGTTGCTTGAAAAGTATGCTGGAGATGCTATCAGCTAGATGTATTTGTAACACATACAATACACATAAAGAAATGCACGCTCACGTAGTACTGTTAATTTACCCACTTAGCCAGTTGTGAGCATGTTTCCCTTTGGACTTAAAGGTTTAGATAAATGGGCTTAATATCTCAGGACTACATGATGTAATTCAAATTAGTTGCTCTTTCTACTGCAGTTTTTATCCCTTTGATTTGAATCATGCCTCATATCATACCAGCCTAAACATATTTTATAATGGACAAATCATATTTCAAAATACAGGCTTTGCTGTGTTGGTAAGAGAGGACAATAACTTCCTCACTAGTCTAATTGCATCACTGATACCAGTACAAAATCTTCAAGAATGTTGAATATAAATTCATTGCTGCCTTGTGGTCTTCTGAATAGATTGCTACAGGTTGTTTGAAGATCTTGCTATTACTGATGTCATGAGCAACAGCAGTTTCCACATTCAAGACAAGTTAGAATGACTTAGTTAAGTCAGGTGAAATAGCAGACATCTAGTGTTCTGCCTCATCTAGACTCAGTATGGAGTCTAATTCAGAACACCACATTGGACATCCTGATGGTTTCTGTATCCTAAGCAACATTTAGTCAAATATGACATGGAACAGATTATACAGGGCTTTAGAAGTATTTCATGTGAGTTTCACTCTTCTTTCAAGAATTTTGTCCATGAAATTTTCGTTTTCAGCAATTTCCACATGTGCCTATGTGTTCCGTTTGTTTGCTTAAAGAAAAACTCCAACAAAACACAATAGCAAACCCGAGCATCTTCTTCTTACTCGCATGAATGTATCTCCAAAACCAAGGCCTAATTCTCTATGGAAGTACATTTTTTTTCTTTAGCTTCATGTCCAAGGTTAGTTTTCAAAGGTTATACAGGTCATTATTATCAAGGACTGTAGAAAGAGCTTTTGAAGTCTATTAAAAAAGATAGTTTTGAGGGCTGTGTTTCCAAGTTGTGCTTGCTGGAGCAGAGACAGATGAACCAATTTGGCACATTAGTTCTCACAGCTTCCTTACCCCTGAGTGTTATGCCTTTCAAATTTTGTCCATTTGAATAGGGTCCTCTATAGGCCTTGTGTCAGTGGCAATCAGATGTCTTTGATCTTTCCTGTGTCTGTTCAGCCTCCTTGCCATCCTGCAATATGGTGTCTTGTTCCCTGAGAAAAGAAAGGCAAGGTCTAGTGGATGATTTGGCTGCAGGCTGCTTGTCCCATCTGTTGCATTCTTTTGAACAAGCACCCTGATCACAGACACTGGTACTATTGCACCTGGGCTGATGGAACCTAGTTAAATGTCTGAATTTTTTCTTCTTTGCTGAAGAAAAGTTTCTGAAGCAGGTAGATGTTTAGCATAAGCTTGTTAAGTATTAATCTAATTTTAAGCATAAGCAGCTCACAGCTTCAGGGCTGCTGATTTTAATTTCTTTTGCTTTTTTTAATTTACGAATTTACAAAAAAAGGTAACAAGTGAACTGAAGTAATATTGTTCAAACCAAACTAATCTGGAAATAATAGGCCAGATATACAAATTAGCCTTGTAAAATTATTAATGTTAATAGTAAAATATAACATAAAAGTTAAAATCACATAGTTACAGTACATAAAACTAGTGTAAGAGCAATTGTTCCTTATTTTTTTGCTTTTCTTTGATAGAGTAAATAAAATAATAAATAAAAGTGATGCAATGTCATAGTGGATTTTCAAAAATGCTTTTGATATGTTTTCTCAGAAATACTTAAGAAAAGCTACACATGAAAGCCCAGAGACATGGGGCAAAACTGGAGCAAGAAAAGAAAAGAATGGATACTGGAGACAAGACGATACTCCTTTTATTTAAGTTAATATTTGTGTGTGCTTTAAAGAAGAAATTGGATAGTGAATTTTTTTACTTTGCCATGATGAGCTGTTTTATTTAGTGAAAATAATAGCAGAATGTGAGAATGACACATCTAATGTTATTGAACTTCTGTGCACACCTGCTAAAAGTATACATGTTGAATTTGTAGTTTAAAATGATTTACTCTGCTTTGTGCTTAACTTTTTTAATATTGCCAGAAAGATACCTTAGAAACCTTCCCTGAGAAGATACCAAATAAATAGCTTTGAAATGCCTGATACCAAACATGAGTCTTCTAGCAATAGGTATATGTAAACTGAAAAGAAAGAGAGTTAGCAGGAAACTGACTAACTGATGTATTTGTAGCTGAGGGCATTTTATTGAGCAATAAAGGAAAAAATACAAGTAGTTCTCACCAACAAAACTAGTGAAACTCTAGAGCTGTATTCTAAGAAAGAAATAAAAGAATTTTCTTAAATGAATTTTGTACAAATTTTGCTCATTTTGATTAACAGCACTTCGCAAGTGTCCTGCCTGGAGAGTGAACTAATTTTGCAACAGAAATAGACTTGGTATATTTTAGCCATTGAAAGAGAATGGCATTAGGCTATATTTATGAGTTAAATTTGTTCCATACAGAACTAAGCCAAGATGACTTATCAAAGGAATCCCTTTTCCATTTTGTAGACTGAAAATTGGCAGAATAATAATTGGCAGAAGAATAATTGGCAGAACTCTTTTGCACTTGCTCTGCTTAGTGTTTAACAATATAGGTCTAGTTTCTCCAGCTGACAATGCACTATTTAGAAGTATCTAAAATATTCAGTGACATGATAAATCAGTTGCATAAGGAAATTGGGAAGACATGTTCTTCAGTATTTATTTCCCCAGACTTCTGTTTCCCCTTCACTCTGCTCTCTCCTTTTCCAAAGTAAACTCCTACTCCTTGTTTATATGGGAAATTCTGTGGGGTTTATGATATGTACAAAAGTTAGAAATAGCTAGCAAATCTTAACTCACGTAGTCTACCATTCTGCTTGTGTTGCTTGTTTTTGACAGCACATTTTCTTGTCATTGTTCAACCTACTTTCATAAGTTCTAAACAATGTAGGTTCTACCACTTTCTCTGGGAGACTATGCCCCCATTTAGTAGATTTTGTAATCAGCAAGAGTGAGATATGTCCACAAGAGATTAAAATGGCCAGTGATCTTACCACCTTTCAGAATAAGTGTCCTCCCTGTCTATCTGCTACAGCTTTCTTTCAGTATCTAAAAAGAGCATTGAAATTAATAGATGAGTGGCACTATGAAGAAATCTAAATGCGTAGGAAAGGATGCACTGCAAGAGGCGAAAGATAACCATATTCAGGCTATTGCTGATTTGATTGACTTGACCCAGAATTTCTGATGTTGTTTTCTTTGTCAAGCTCTTTGACACCCTGGTGATAGTTGTAATTAAACCAGCTAGCTAGATGAAAGACAAGTCATAATATTGAAACATGTTTCTATAACAACAGATGGAGTACCAGCTATGAATGGATCCATGGCAGGTTGTCAAGAGAAAGTGCTCTGATTTTCCAGCTTTTTGAATTGCCAGTGCATAGCATATCAGTAATTGCTAAGAGAAAAGACGCTTGATATAGAAATAATAGTAAAGACTAACTCTTCACAGACGATGAGGTATGAAATTCTAAACACACAAAACTGGTTTACAGTGTTATATAATTGGCATGGTGTTGACACAGAGACCTGGCCGTTCTGGTTGTTGTGCAGATCTAGGGAAAAGGGCATTCACTGTGCCATGAAAGAAAGGGTGATGATGGGATACAAATAGGTAAGGGTGATAATAGATCCAAATTTTTTGTTTCCAGATTATTGTCTTTGCCTTGACTATGTATGGTGGTACAGAGAAGAATGGTGGAAATGTAAGAGATATGTAAATTTACGGGTTTATGTTATTCACATACATGCTAATTTAACAAATTTACACAAATGGCTGAATAAATTTCTGTTATTCTAATATGGATTTTGAGAAAGAAAAGTTAGCAATTACTTTTAAAAAAGCCTTTAGAGATTTGTTTTTAACTTTTCCCAAGATCTCTAACTGAGATTAGCTTTATGAAAAAGACAATAAATATGTTTGATAGAGAGAAGTAAGAAAATTAAGGCTTGAACCTGTTTGCATTTTTTGAACTTCAGATCTTGGGGGACCTCAACAAACTGCCAGCAGAAGGAAAAAGTGAGAGAGGATTTGTGTTCATCCACTAAACTTTGAGGCTAAACACAGAGAGTTGCCACAATAGTAATATACAGAATTAGTGAAATATCACAGATTTAACTGCAAAGTTTTTCAATTTATGCTGTAGCTTAGCTCCTTACCTTTTCTTCTCATTTGAAATCTACTTTTACTACTTAAAGAGCAGAAGGACTTTTTTGGGTGTTCTCTATGTTTTCAGAAAACGAAACCAGTTCAGTGGTAAAAAACCCAACAAAACAAATTACATAAAGGAGACAAAACAGTCTCCCTCCTTTTACTGCCCCAATGCAGATTTTTCATAACAACACTTGTTGAGAGTGTCTGCAAAATTTCTTAGTGTTGTCTAGAAAAGGACAACTCATACCTTTAACTACTGCATTGAAGTCAAAGACTGTGAATGCCAAGAGCTCTAATTCACTGCGGAAAAAGTGCTTTAGTACTTTTTTTGAGCAAAGATGTAGGCAAAACAACTATACTTTCTTGGAGACTGTCCAGATTGCAACTGGGTCTGACAGAACTTTGAAGAAAAGTTTCTGTGAGCAATGAAATGTTCCCATTCATGAAAATGTTCCCATTCTGCATTGTGTATGTTGAGCTGTTTTGATCTCGTTGCTCAAACATTTCAACATTCCTCTGTTAACACCTTTCTACTCTTGCCTTGTATCTGAAACTAGACAGAGATGATATTTTCTTCCTTGCACTGTGAAATTCGTATTGCACATTTGGCAACAGTAACCTAAGCAAAGGCACAGTAAGTTATGTGTTTCAGACAGGGATACCTTTTATGAATGGAGGACGGTCAAAGAACTCCATGGGTTGTCATTCGGAATCCCATGCTTATATAGAGAGTTCTGAGACAAATGCAGATAGGAAATTAAGAGTTAAAATAATGTATTGACTAAGCCAGTTTAGCTTCATAAAAACTTACTGTGAAGTAGTTTGGCTAAGTTTTTAAGGGTTCTCAAGAAAAATCCATCTAGCCATTGTGTGCACAACTGTGGTGGTTTAGCAAACCTGGTTTTAGGGGCAGAAAAAAAAAAAGAGAAAAAACCAGCTGCTCGAAGCTTCTGTGACTGGTACAGAGCCAATAACTGACGGGCAGGTTACTAGACCAATTGAACAAGCTGGAAACACCTCTGTGATAACGTATTTTTAAGAAAGGAGGAACTGTGAAAAGTCCCTTTTCCTGCTTCCCCACTGAGAGGTGGTGAGGGTGGGGGGGCCCCAGACCCCTTCCCAGAGAGTGCCCCTGGGACCTCCTGGCGCGGCGGCCGGGGCTGGGCTGCCGAGAGGAACCACCCCGATGTCGCGAGCAGCCGCGCAGCGGGAAACCTCCCCAGCCCCACTGAAGCTGGGACCGTGCGGCTGAGATTCTTCTGAAGCCGCCGTGGCCTGCGCAGTGCCGGCAGGCTCCTGAGGCCGGTGCCGCTCACGCCGAACCGAGCAAAAAACACCACACAGCCAGCAGCGAGGGACAGGGTGAGTCTTTCCCCGATGCAGAGCCCGGACAAGATCAACTTCTCACCTGAAATGTACAGACACCAACTTTCTTGCAAGTCAGAAAAAAAGGAAAAATGACGTCACCTGAGGGCAGCCAACATGGCAGCACCAAGGTCGGTGGGGGAAGGAAGAGGGCGGAGGCACTCCCAGCACTGGAGCTGAAATTCTCCTGCAATCCGTGGTGAGGACTATGATACAGCAAATTGTTTTCCCTATAATTCGTGAGGGGGGGTACAGAACTGCACGGGCAGCCCGTGAAGAGGAGTGCTTATGCTCGTGCACGCAGATGCTGAAAAGCTTTTAAAGATTGAAGAAGACAACCTTTGTTTCCAGGCTAGAACAGCTCATTCTTAAAAGACTAAACCCCATTGTGATAAATAGATGCTATAATATTGGCTTTCTGCAAATGTTAAAATAAGTGATATTAAAAGTAACTTTTGTAGCAGTGGGTTTGTCACAAATAAATGTTATATATAAAATAGCTTTATTACAAAATAGATGTTACATAAAGTAGCTTTGTTGTGAAGATGTGATTTTTCAATACTTTTTTTCATTCGACCAAAAACTTAGAAATAGCTATGCTTATGAACTATTTGCTTGGAATCCTGCTACAGCATATCAGCAACAGATAGGATAATATGCATCGCCAAAAGGCTTATCCCCACAACGATCTGCTGGTTCCCAGAACTACCGGCAAGACGGGAAAACTACATTCCATTTTGAACTATTCCAGGAAAGAGTTTTGAATATGTATAATTGTTTATGAATATGTAATAGGTCAACGTGTATGTAAAGGGAATCTCCAGGATAGCGGGTGTGCTTCTTGGCTGAGTGCCAAAGCACCCAGCGCTGTGAATTTTGCTTTATTATCTTTGTCCCTTATTGTCCTTTATTAAACTTTGCAATCCTAACAGGAGAGTGAACCTCGTTTTTCACACCATGAACTATTATAACCCACGCTAGGCAGTTGTGGGAAGACTGCGAGATTCGTGGGAGGGATTTTCTGCATCAGATTCAGGCGGGACTGCTGCTTGTGAAAGTTGAAACCACGCTAGAAAAATTTGTAGGGAGCTCTCTCCCTTGGGAAGGATCCTGTGGCACAGCAGAAGAAACTCTTCCTTAAACATAAAGAAAGACTCTTAAGAAATGAAATACTGACCAAAACGCCATGTTTGTTTCCTTGCGCAGTTAGTGGAAAGAGGGAGGATTGGTAAAGAAGGCTGTTCTGAAAGTTTGCTTTGGTTTGTCATTACTCTTTTTACTTTTCATTGTTTGTAATAAATCTTCTTCATACTGTTTAAGTTTGGACCTGTTTTGCGTTGAAGTTTTCCTTTTTCCTCAACAATCCTTATTTCACCTCATGAAAATGAAGTATTAAGTTCCCCTCCTCTGCTCAGCTAGAGCAGAGGCAAATATGTGAATAATCTTCCATGGTGCTTGGCGCTTAACCAGCGTCAAATAGCCACAACAAGTGATCCCAGGCAGAAAGTGATCCCAGGATCGTACTGTATAAGATGTGCAATCCATATAATTGAGGTCGATGCATTTGGGAGTTGTGTAACTTTTGTTAGTAGCAGTTTTTTACCAAGTCTCTGGGTGTTGAAATACTATGTTTCTGAAGATTGGGGATACCCTTAAATTCCAAGTACTCCTTTACAGTTATTTCAATAATAGCTTAAAATATAGTACTACTTTAACGGGAACGCACTTGCGGGCTGATAAAAAATGCATGTGTGGAAATATATCTCATGGTCATTTGTAAATATTTGAATATGCTGGTAAAGAACAATTTTTCATTTCCAAGATGTAATATATTGTCTTGGTCTCTCTCTAGAGTAATGATTTCTCTGCTACATTAACATTGAGTGAGTTGTAAATGAAATATGTGAAGACAGGGAAAAAGACTGGCAGTTTGGCCTCTCAGTGACTTGCTGAGTATTTTCGTCTGTCATATCCATCATGCACTTGCACTGCTAGATGTCTACAGAGAGAGATCTTGATAAGACTTTTTCAGCTGTTGCTGGTCAGCTGGTGACTTTCTAAAGGTCCACGTTGTTGTCACTGCTGGAGTCTTCTCACTTCAAGCATACATAAGCTTTGAAGAGCAATATAAGCTCATTCTTCTTTTTCTCTTCAAAGTAAATACTTTCACTGGCAAATGGGAAAGAAACAGTCCAGGCATGGTCTGAGTAGCAGAGGAATCAACAGAGTGCTCGTGTTGTTTGTATTAATTGGTACTTTTTTTGACATCCTCGCTTCACTGGGAAGAAGAATTGAAGTACAGTAAAACAAGTACCACAAAAAGAAAAACAATCAAATCCAATAAAAGCAAGCAATTGGTAGTGAACTGAACTGCAACTGATACTTTAAGTGTGGAGAAAAGGAGATGTAAGGGCCAAAGGTGTGCAGCTACATTAGAAAGGGACCTGCAAAATTACCTCCTAACCTGTGCATCAGCATATTGAATCATGATGTTCAATATGCATCCTTCTGGCCAGCCATTTCGAGGAAAAATTTTAAATCATCTCCATGGTTACACCTTTTTGTTTAACTGTTAAAATGTGAAAGCAAGGGGTATTTCTATTGAGTGAAAAAGTCCCACTGTCTTGAAAATAACCTGTAATTATAAAGAGATCACTTGGATGATGATAGGAGTGACAAATCAGGGCATTTTCACATTTTAAAACTAATGCTTTATTAGATTAATTCATTAATAATACACTTTGTCCTAGTGGTCAGTTCTTACAAATCATACATAACTGGTGCGTATATAAAGCAGTTAGTCTTTAGCAGTCATATTTTAAAAGAGCTATGGGTATACAACACCACAGATCTGCTCCAATATAGTTAGTACTGATAGATATGGTCCCAAGAGTTTCTTAATTGGAAATGTCAAATTAGTCAGCCCTGACAGGTCTTTCATGAGAGAAGTGGGTTTGTCATCTTCTGTATTATTCCTTGCTTGAAACTGTGATTCTTTTGCTAGTAAACCATTTCCATGAAGGGAGTTCTCCTCTGCTCCTGATGTTGCCCATCTTATATAATTTTTTCTGTCTGGTTATGTGTCCTGTGCATTTGGGAAGCTACCCTACCAATTTGCAGTTCCTTGTACTTTTTCTGTGTGGTAACTTTTTGTTCCTTGGATGCTGCCTGTTTGCAACTTCAGTCATCTTTCTCTGTTTCATTGGTGATCACGCTGTTATATATGTGTTATATGTATAAGGTTGTGTCTGGTTACACCATCTTAGTATTACAAAGTAATTGCGTGTTATTCCTAATTACCATTGTGGTACACCTATATCAAGTTAGTAGCCAATTGAAGCTTCACATATGAACAGAGTTAAAGAAATAAATGCATTATTATTTTAGATGAGTTTCATGTGCAAACAGATTTTGAAGATGTAAAGAGTTGAGCTCCTTGGATACAAGACCAAATTCAAAGATTGTAAGGAAAGATGGGACAACAGAAGAGGTGAGAGGACCAAGAGAATGATTCTGTATTAGAAACAGAACTGTAGCTGATGTTCCAGGTATGTGCTGCACAGTAGTTTGACGAGGTTCATCATTTATCACACTGGCAGTGTAACAGAAGTGAGAAAGTAGATTTTCTCTCTGCATGCACGATCACTCATCTCTACTATTTTCTTGACATGCTATACTGTACTTTCTTATGCAGTCTTATATGATCTGAGTAATAAAGGATGATGATTTCTGGAGAAATTATAACATATCAGTGTATTCATTGATCACTTCTGCCTGATGCTTGCCATAGTAACTCAGTTTTAATGGTGTTGTTCACACCATTTCCTTTTCCCCCAGAACAATGTGACACAGATGGCCAGAAGCAATTACATTTTAGGAGCAGACTGATTCTTTCCTACTACCAAATGTGAAATATGTCCAGGTATTTTAACTACTTTTGCAGTATCGTAAAACAGAAACACTATTTCTGTCCCTACAGAGGACACAAAGACTCTGCTTTACTGGCTCTCTTTTCAGGGGTAGTTAGTCATCCCAAGATACCTACAAGAAACATACTTACTGTTATGCTACATCAGGTTTTTTTTTTGCTTAAAACTATTTTTATGTGAATGCATTTTTTCCATACAGCCACAGTTAAAAAGGAAGCAGCAGTGTGTGGACATAAAAAGTGTATAGCTCTGCAATCCTTCATTCAATCTGTGTTGCGGGCCAGAAGATGCCTGGCAAAATGAGCTTTCACAAACAAATAGTTACATGGTGTAGGCAAGCTCTTGGCATAGAATTATCAACAACTTTCTACATTAATTAAAAGCTCTGACTATGTTGCTTGGGCATTTTCATTGAAAAAAAAATATGGAAGAGTGTCAATGCTGATGAAGTTTGTGGGTTTTTTAAATACACTGATCTTTTTTCTGAAGTACTGAGTTAACCTTCTTTGCTGTTTGCCTCCACACCCACCCACTTAATGATCCTAATCTGTGCATTGGTAACAGAGTTACCAGTGGAAGAAGGATTTATTTTTCCATTTGATTACAATCAATTAATTTTTTTTTTTGCTTGGAAAATCCAAGTATTTTTCAGATTAGTTGGAAAAAACCAAGAGTATTTTTTTTCTCAATTTGAAATTTGGATAAAAAGGCTCTCACAACTTTGAAATACTCATGGGTCTAATAGTAAATGTTTGCTACATGTCTTGTAACATAAGGCAGATTTCACAGCTGTCTCTTCCAGGAGAAGGGTACCTAGCATACTAGCCCTCTGACACATGCTTTATATATTCGTTGGCTGAGAAGGAAGAGTGTCTTAATTAACGACATTATTTTAGTAAGTTGAGTTAGTTAATCTCAGAAAAATATGAGCAGACTTTTTCTCCCATTTTTTTCTCTCTGTCTCTTTCTTTTACATTTTATTTCATGTTAGTTTTACTTATTCAGTGCAAAGTCAAGATTTGTGTTAACCATCACTGTCAACAGCTTCCTTGTAAAAATAGTAACATGCTCAAAACTGCAAATTCCTTTAAATTATATATATATTATATTATATATAGATTAAATATATCCTTTCTGGTGATATATTCCTGTCACAGATAGACAATCAGTAATTCTGTTTTTTTAAATATTCAATTTTTCAAAAATCATCTTTTTGTAAAAAATCTGAGATAAGCCCAATAATAAACAATCATCAGAAAAATAATCAAAAAAATAGATGAACTATCTTCCCCCCTTATATTTTGACTGGCCTGGTTAAAGTCTTTTGAAGAATATTTCACCTTTTCCATTTGGGCCTGTGCTTAACTGGAATAAACAAATACATAAAGAAATACATATACAATGTAAATATATTGGTAAATATTTTTATGTGATATATATATATATAAAAATAAAATTTAAGATGAAAAATAAATGTATTTCAAAAAATGTGATGTTTCTAATTTTTCAGGAGATCCAAAAATAGGTGTTTTCTTTCCCTTTACTTGATTGATTAAATAATAAGAAAATAGGGGAATATAAAAGAGAAACCTGAACTTGTAAAATTAGTCTGCAAAGCTGGTGAGAAAAACTCCAACTTTTTCCCATATAATGGCATACACTCTAATGTTATGAAGTTTTTTAACAGCTTTGTGTGGCCTGAGATACATGTTTAGGCATGGAGAGATTGAAAGGCTGCTATTTTGGCAGCAATCAGGACTATGAACTTAGAAGTGAGGAACATATGGGTCAGTATACAGGATGAATAATTGAATACTGGAATAGATATCCTTACTTTAAGGAATTCTATAGCTGTTTTTAAAACAAGTTTTGCACTTTTGAGGTCTCTAAATCATTATAATTTTGGGCTCTTGGGTTCGCTTGTGAAGGCATAGAATAGGCAGAAGAAAAAAGGCCCTTCCAAAATATTTTTTTTAATCCCCTATATGAAGCTATGTAAGAGCTTATCACTCTTTTTTCTGGTGTGACTCATACAACATCTTCACAGCTTTCCTCCATATGAGCAATGCGGCCAGACTAAACCAATGTTGAGAAAATCTTCATATCATGCTACACAAATGAAAGCCGTCACTTAGTTATGCTGCTAAAGGTATTGAAAAGTGAAGATGAGTAGCACACTGCTCATTACCAGCTTCCACTACATTTTTCAAAGATGCCACTTAATTGTATTATGTCACTGGATCTAACTTGCTTATCCAAGCAATAAGCTATGCTTCCAAGACAGACTTCCTCAAGCAGAAGAAATTTTTGCCTATAATTAAGAATCGCTTTTACTGCAAAAGAATACTCAAACTGCTGCTAGCTCAGCGGGTAGCTAAGCAGAGCTCTAGGGCTTCACATACTTCCCAACAGGAGAATTTCCTAGGGACACAAAGATGATATGTCTTTTCCCTTTCCAGTACGAAGAGAATATTGATTGCCTCAGTTCTCTTTCCCTTGTGTGTTTGGACTCAAGATCTAGTTGAATTTATAGCTTCCATTTGTAAGGTTTTTCTTCCTTTATAAGATGTCTCTATGTCTATTGTAATTTATTTTTGTTTCAGACTGTACAGATCTTACTTAACCTCAGTTTCTCTGCATCTACCCCTATAGTTTGTTATGTTTTCCTTCCTCTTAATTATTCTCTTCCTTTTTCTTTCATTGCCCAACTCAGTTCTCTCAAGTGAACTCCTTTCCTCATTTAGTACACTGTCTAATCTGTACAACCTTTTTACCACTGTTTAACCACCTCCCAAGACATGAAACCAAAGCGATAGATGATCTTCTAGTCTGTCCTTATTTTTAATATCAGTTTGGAGTATGTTCTATGTAATACTAAATTTCATATTATACACGCCGCATTTTTCACTGAAGCACTCCTTGCTAATTTTGTGTTCAATACAATACTTTTTTCTTAAACACCAAAAGTGACAGAAGTCAAATAGAATGAGAGTACTGTATTACTTTTAGTTTACTCATCTGTTTTTAAATGTTGTTACAAACAGATATAAACAAATACAATGACAAAATTTTCTCTCCCATCCATGCTGTAAGGTTGCCTTTCTGTGCGTTCTCCTGTGGTTTTTATTTAAAGTACTCAGTTTCTGGCAGGTGTATAATAGTAAATGTTAAATATGTTGCTTAATTATTCATTCTTTCTTGTTTTAAAAATTGAATGGATTTGAAAATGCATTAGTGTGAAAATGCCATGCAAAAACTATGTTCTATAAAAGTCTTAATAGGCAATCCTCACTCTCCTTCAGAGAACAAAAGAAAATACTATTTAAAATATCTAGTTTTACTTGCATTAAATATTGACTTTTGCTGAGAAGCAAAAAAATCTGCTTCAAGTTTGTGGCAGGGCATGTCATCCCTCTCCCCACCACTGGTGGCCAGTGCAGATAGGAGAAATAACCCAGGTGGGCAAGGACCGGCGGGTATCCTCTCCGGGTGCTCGCTTACAGATGTGGGAAGAGATAAACAAGCACAGGTGACCAAAAGGCCTGTTCTTACAATATAAGAGTACTACAGTTTATCACACAGGCAGAAGTCTCTTATACACTCCTTGGGAACACGCGAGACAATTTCTTCCTGAAGCTTGGATGCAACTTCTTGGTTACTTTTTTTTCTGGAAATTGAGGGAAAGGATTTTGATGCGTGTCCCTTCAACAATTTGGTGGTAAGAAACATTGGATCCTAAGTTATACTATTTCTTAGCTACCCACAAATGTAATGGTACCTTTAACCCCGCATGTATAATACTGGTATTCCCTTTTGTCTTATTCCTGTGTACTAATAGTTTGTTTTAAGTCTTATGTCTGTTATTTTTGTGTCTATTAATAAATAATTCATTTTATAGTAGACTGAATCAGCCATTATTAAAGAACTTGAAAAAGAGAGTGGATCTTGGGGTGCTGGCCCCCTCAATAACATGACTGCCTGCTGCCAGAGGCCTAGGCAAAAGGCAGGGGCTTATTTAAACCCACATCATCCATTCATAACAAAGTTTCAAAATTTTAAATCTCATCAATCTATTTACTATAAGCCTGTGAATAGACCAACAAACGCTAATTAATATGATAGAGTCATAAAAGAATAATAATGTGTAATTGGAGCTGTTTAACATCAAAGATTAATCCCTTAAATAACCAAGTTAAACAGTACAGTTTATATTACATCACTTTGGCAAACATCTTTCATTTGTGTGTTTCTGAAACTTAGGATGAAAGCCGGTTTAACTTCAATTAAGTTTTACTTAGCTCTCTAAATGTCTGTTGTACTGTATAGTCATGGACAAATTTAGATGGAAAAAACCCTACATGGTCGTCTGGCTTTGTCTCCTACCAGACCGGAATTCCACTCTCTAGTACTCTCACGGTTGCCTTTCTGGCTGAGTATGATGAAAGTAATGTACTTGCAAAATTTTGCTGAGGTTCAACAGAACTCTGAATTAGGTGTTTTCTAGCTTTTTCAGCAACTTTTAACTATTTTTTGTGGATTTTAAAAAATGATTTATACTTCCTACAATTACCATTTATATAGTATTCATATCTTTCTGGTATTGTACCCTCCTTTTTAGACAGCAATCATCTTCTATGCCCAGACCCTTGCTGTTTCAATTTTAATTTTCTACGTCCTACCTTTGTTTTATCATGGTTGTTTTTATGGTTGCCCTCAGTCATGAAACTTGAGATCCATGATCCCTGCATTAAGCATTTGACAGAATTTATCAAATCACACTTATTCTATTATTTCCCTTCCCCTATGATGAAGGACTAAGCAAAGAAAAGTAAAGAGGTAATAATGATGCAGATATGAAAATGTTTGTGACTGCTCATGGGGTAATAACTTGGAGCCAGTCCATGACACACTCCCTCTTAACTCCCACTTTCCCCTGAAATCTTTCTTCTAATAAACCTCAGTAGTTTAGAGTGGGTAGTAAGGGAGGAAGCAGCTAAATATCAATGATTTATATGCACTATATTCAATTCTGAAATTTTGGACATTCTGTCAATAAGTTATTTTGCTGCTACCAAGGACATTCAGGAGGTAGGATGGAATAGCAGGCACAGAAGGGGTTGCATAAACAATTTTAAAACATTAGGGGAAACCATCACGGATGGTAACTTATCTACAGTTTCATTGTTGAAGTATGTTTCTTATATACTGAGCTAAATTTTCACAGTGAGTGATATGAGGTCTATGTGACTTGACGGAGAAAACGTGTAGCAACAGAATATGCAACATTCAATTAAAACAGCTATTGATAAAAACTCATTCTCTTGGGTAATACGACCTGATCAGGCTTCTTTGTTGCAAGACTGGAGACCAGCAGCGAACTGCTAAGATGAAAACACCCTTTCTGTATTCTTGTGTTCTTTACCTTGGTATTGCATGATACCTGATATTATTTGAGCTTATCATGCAGAAAGCAAGGACAGTCTTTATAAAACATGGGTTCTAGAATCATTTCAGAGGTAGCAGGAACAGCACCTGAACTATTTGTCAGTTTTACCGGTAGTGACTATATTCCTTTTGGAACTCTAAGGGCACGAAGGCATGTGTTGTCAAAAAAGGTCAGATACTGAGCTGGTGGCACACACCTCATTACAGTTATTTGCAAAGTGTTGTCCTTGAAATGACAATGCCCAGTTAAGCTTACTAAGACCTGTTAATATGATTACGACTTGTGCCCAGATAATGGAATGGCAAACTCCTGGTTTTTAGGAGACCCACATTAGATACACGTGTAAAAAATGGCAAATTTCTACCCTTTCTTCTTGTGTTTTTAGACATAGAAAACTCCAGTCTTTCCCCGGATCTTTGTTCATCAAATGTTCTATAGAGTTTATCAGCAGGATATTGGGGGGGGAGTTGGAAGGGGATGGGAAGTAGAAATAATTAAAAGGATAGCGTGTCAGTTGAGAAATCTGGGAAAGTTAATTATATAATCTATATTCTGCAGATTCTTTTTCCGTTTGTGAAAGAAATTGTTTCTGTTCTGTACTTTTTCATTACTTGTAGTGTACCATAAAGCTCTTCCTTTCTCAATTTGTGATCGCATTGAAATATTTCCTTGAGGCACAGATTTCGTCCAGGCTTTTATATGCATCAGAATGATGGAAGCTCCGAATCACTCTCTGGTGCCCTCTGCCTAGCCAGCTTTCTCCCTTCAGATTCTGGAATCTGAAATTATATGTGCTAGTGCCTGCTAGACTTGTGCTTTTCAAACTTTCCACAGTATTTCCAGTTAGATACCTGCAGAAGCTTACGTCAAGCACTTAAACATTCATTTTTTTTTTTACTTTATGTGAACGCTCAGTTGTCCTGAGTTCAACCTGGGCAGTGAGAGAATGGAAAATAGGGTTATAGACTGCTGTTGTCTGTGTTTCTGCCACAACACTGGGAATATATAAGTAGACAGTTGAAAACAAGTTCAAATGAGCAAAAATTCAGATTAAGTGCTGACTGCCCACTTTTTACATAGAAAAAGAGACTTGCATTTATTTTAAAAGTGTTGCATCATACAGAATGTCTGATCACTTTGCAGAGCATAATTTAGTTAGAAGTTAAATTTGGGATGACTGGTTTTCACTATAGAGATGTAGGCAGCTGGACTGTGCTGTGTCCATTCCAAGAAATGATACTAGCCACGAGTCTGGGCCTCACATGGTTTAAGAACTTGATAAGAAGACTAGTATATAAGTTATTAAACTAGGAAGTTAATAATTTATTTAAACCTCAAATTTTGAATGTGGAAAATACTTTGTGAAAAAGGCTCTCATCAAGGCTCTTCTAAGGGTCCATATATCACATTAGAAATTTAAAAAACCAACCAACCAAAACAAATAGTAGTGGAGAGATGAATCTTTACTAACACCAACTAACAGGGCTATTATATATTCATCTAAACGATGTTGAAACACTTTATTAATTGATTTTTCGCAATAACTATAAGACACACAGGTATGTGGATGAGTAAGGAAGTGAAGCGTTGGAAATTCTTACCAGTTTCGGACACAACTTCTGAGTCCTTTAGTTTTGAGAATATAAGGAATGGGGGACAGCTGGCAAAACAAAACTGGATGTATAATGCCTATGCTTTAATATTTTATATAGTTCTGAAGTGCTGCTATTTCTAACAAGAAGCATTGCATCTGGTTTCTTGTTTACCTCTGCACTGCACAGACAAGTCTGATGGAACTCTGAGCAGGAAAGAAGGATTCCTGGTTTTTGCAGCTGAAGCAGTGGAAGTAATCATTATTGCAGCAAATGTGTAGTGTGTAATGAATTAGATATGGATATGCTTCTGTTAAATATGCTTATCTGGATTTCCTTTTTTATTTTTGACTTTTTATAAAGATCAGTATCTCTAAAGATTATATTCTAGGCAACTCACTGTATGATGCAGCAATTATATCGAATTTAGTGTAGAACTGAAAAAAAGGAGCCATTATTAAATTGTCTTTCTGAAACTGGATTCCTTTTGGGCTTTAGCATGGAAATTAGAAGGAGGGTAGCAATAGGACTGAGTAACAGATACTTATGGAGCCCGACTGGTTTAACTGAAATAGATTTAAAAATAAAGGCATTGAAGAAAAGTAAATATCTTAAAATATTTTAAAAACTTCATTAGCAGTGGCCTTTTAGGTTCATACATATTTTCTTGAAAAATTAAAAAAAAAAAAAAAAGAGTGACGATTAAAGTGCAATTTCTTAATTAACTGGACTTAAACTCAAACCTGCTATTTAATGCCATGTAAGTTAACTGATATGTCGGATAGTCAGGAAAAAGTTGTTGGTGGAAGGCACTTTTCTTCCAGTGCTCCGTATCCAAATTTTGAAGACTCCAACGCAATATGGTTAAGTGCAGGCAAAACTGATTCTGATGTGTGTGTTCATACTAGGTTCACTCACCAGGAAAGGCATTGTTCAGATATTGTTCGACCAAAGAGATCACTTTGTTAGTTCAGGATTTAAGTAAGGAAAATTGGCCTGAAATATACACAATTTTGTGTTACGGTGTTTCTCTGTGGCATTTGTATTTGTATGAAGTCATGCAGTGTTTCGAAGCATCTTAATAAATTATATATATTATCTTTCCTAGGCTCTAATTCTGCACTTGGTAGAAGAGAGCATTTAGAGTGTCACAGACATTTATGTTGTATAGTCAGCAATTAGGGGCCTTGAGCCCTGTTGCTTTCTGAGTAGTTATGTGTGGCCACTGAGTTCTTGGGCAAAACATCCTTACAAAATTTTCACTGGTGAGAAGAGTTGTGGTTTTATTTTCAGCATGGTGTGAATGAATTTAGCTGCATGAGTCCCATTAATGTTAATAAGTGTTGTGCATCTAAATGACTGTGCATTTTACTGAAAATTTGCCTCTTGATGTGCTTAGAGTAGAACAGGATATATTTGACAGCATCCTTCCTTGAAATAAACTGAAAATCTAGAGAATACAGGGGTAATAGGAAGGCATTCAGAACTACAAATCAAAAAAGAAGTGTAGGTAACCACAGGGAAAAAAACCCCAACCAAACCCAAAAGAGATACAAAGCAGATCAAACAGCTGTAAAGTCAAACAGAACATGTTGGCAGCAAACAAGGATGTTAAAAGCTTAACAAACCAGAATACAGAGGAATCAGAGAACTGCATTTAATAGACATCACTATTAAGCTAAATCATTGAGTATCAAATCACCTCCTTAAACCCAGAAATCTCTTCTGTAGATGCTGATAGTTGTGAATCATACTATGTAGAAATTTATGGAGGTACTTCTATTCTTTCACCCCAAAGTAAGTCTTAGGACATCAGATTGATCCTCTTGACTTTTCATACTGGTGATTTATTAAAATATGGATATTGATCTAATATCTATATCCATCTGAGACGGACAAGAACTCTCTAACAGTTTAAAGTTAGAAAGTGTATATTTATTTCCAGCGCCGGGCCAGCGTGGGATCGCTCCCTAATACACAGGTGAATTTCCAAACAATACAGAGTCTGTTTATCTCCAAAAGTTGTAAATATTCAAGGTACAAATACATGTTTATAACAAAGACACCTCTCATTCCCCGCTTCATATGGTAATTAGCCAAAAAGTTATTAGGCATGCGTAGTTCGTTCTTTGAATTGAGTCGGTGGTCCATAAATTGGAGAAGAGGTCTCATTTGATGAAGTAAAACTGGTCTTCCTCACTTTGAACTTTTTGCCTTGCCAAGTTTTGACATTACAGATTGTTCCCTGGAGGACCCTCAGTTCTCTCTGCATTGTTTTTGGATTGGTTGTAAATAGGATAATCGATAATTGTCCAGCTTTCCTTTGGTCTTATTAATTGATGTTACCTGTTTCCCATGCTCAACACAGCTGAATAAACATCAAATAATGAACAATGGTCCCCTGAATCTTAAGAACTCATTTTAAATTTATCTCTCTGACATCCCTAGTTAATTATTGGCTTCTTTAATTAAATACAGCTGAGTTAGCCTTCTATTTTTAACTAATTTTAGCAAAGCAATCTTTTAACTAAAATCCCAATGTCTAAATACCTTTAACCAAAATTTTACTAAATACTACAAACTCTATGTCTCATTGGGAAGTCTAAATTTATACCTTTTTTTTTCTTGACACAGAGGTCATGTGTTTGACTACGTCATCCTGCTGCAGTGCTCACAATTGATGCATTATACAACCTTGCATTACAGGCTTGCAATAACCTAATCTCTCAGTCAACTGACATCTGATCTCTGTGACCGGTGGGGAAAGAGATGGACAAAGAGGAAAGCATGCTAGCTTTATTTCCTTATATTTTCAGAGTGGGGTGATGTTGTTGATCATCTGCCCAAGGTGGAGTAGCACATTCTATAGCATAGGCCAGGCTCTGATCTGGCAGAACTGAACAGTAGAAGGGCTGGCAGTTATAAATGAGAAGCAAGATTGCCAGAAAGTTTATGGGAACAATTTTCTCAGCTAGGTTAACCTTTTTAAAAGCCACATATTTTACTAATTTTCTGTGAGAAACTGTATATGTAAGACTATAATCAGAATGGTTTGATGCATAAAACTCCTCCTTCATTAATATTTCATAACTAGTATTCCAAGAAAAAAATGCTTAATTTTGTTGAGCATGCTGAAATACTTGTAAAGAAATAAATTTTTAAGTAAGTGGTGAATTACTGTATGCTGTTGTGGTATTTATTGTGTTGCTCCTAATCAAAGCTGCTCTGTAACAATCTTTTTGCTACTATGGGTGTCCAGTACGGCTGTAGTGCTGCCCCACATTTTGTTTAGCACTTTTTTTTATAATAGAAGAAAACCAGCCCAGAATGTTCTTGGTGAGCTGCATAAGTTTGAATTAATCTATTTGACATTTTCGGTTTGCAGCTCAAGAAAACTGCCTTGGGATCTCATTAGGAAGTTGTGAAAATTGCTTTGTTGTGTGTCTATTGTTTCTGGCAGATGAACAGTATCAAAATTTTGACTCTCCACTTTAGGTCTATTCTTCCTCTTCCTTCCTCGTCAGCTGTATACTTGTATTTATAGGTGAGTGAAGCTGCTGTGAGAGAGAGATATCTCATAATTAAAAAATAACCACACACCTTTGTGGTTTACAAGATGGAGTTAGGTACTTTTAAGAGCAGTGACTATGTTACACATTTTTTTCCTGCAAATGTACTAGAGTGGTGATCTAGCTGCTTCACAGCTGGGATGGGGAAAGCTTTGTGTCTGACTTGTTTGATCTCCATTGTAGCTTTGCTTCAGAGTTTTGCCTAAAAGATACAGCATTAGTCTGTGGACAAATTTAAATAAAATGCATCAAAAAATTAAAGTGGTATCTCGGTTTGAGACAAGTTTA